>PVJD01007159.1:0-88037 GCA_004026545.1 Mormoops blainvillei | reverse complement strand
TTCCACAGCCCCCACCCCTCCATGGGCTCCCTTCTGGGCTTCCCCCAGGTCCTGAACCTGCCTATCTCTCAGGGAACCCCCAATGGTGTCCAGCCCCCACAATGACAGCCCCCGGGTTCAAAGCGACCCCAGTAACAACCCCGCCTGAACACACTGCTCAACATTCACAGGGGATGGAAGTGCTTCCAGGCCCTTTCAGTTGCACGAATGCCACCCCCGCGTGGACAGCGCCCCAGTGCCCCCGCCCAGTGCCGGCCCCCCTCCCCATGTTTCCCTCCTAGAATCCCCTCCCTGCATCGGCCAGAGGCCTGAGCACGTCACCAAGGAGCTGGCCCCTGCCCCACAAGGCCCTTAGCGGGGCCGCTCAGTGCCTGGAGGGTCCTTCATGGGGGAGTGGAACCCACCCTTCCCATGGACAGACCCTTACCCATGAAAGGCTCCAAAGTGACCCCTCCAGAGGCAGAGACCCCCGAGGCCCATCCTCACTGGCCAAGGGGCTGCTTGCTGGACCGAGGGCCATCCCTGTGGTTACAGGAAGGCAGCTCTGAGGAAAAGCCGGGTACTTTAATAATAAATCCTTTAATTAGGGAATCCCACTCGAAGGACAGGCATGCAGGTTACCTGCTGTTCCCACGTCCCCGGGTTCCCGCTGCAGGTCTGTGTGGCACGCTGCTGGGGGAGGGCAGAGCTTGGGGCGAAGAGCTCTGGGGGAGGCTGGCGGAGAGCAGGCTAGACCTGCACCTGCCTGAGGGAGGGCGTGTCCTCCACGCATGGACACAGAAGGCACACTGTGAAGCTCGCCCTGCCGCCCTGCCCCACGCACATTTCTGGAAGCTTCGGTAAGGCCAAGGTTCAGGAGTATGAGGGTTCGCAATTTGGTTTCTGGCTCCGGATGGGATGGGAGCACCAGAGAGGCTGGATCTCGGGCCTGTGGCCAGCACGTGGACTAGGGGGAGCTCACCGCCCAGATGGGGCAGCTGTGGGGCCTGGAAAGCTTCCAGCAGGCCAGAGACTGGCTGCCACAGTCCAGGGAGCTTCTTCAAGGAGAGCTCATCATCTACCTCCAGTCTTGGCCTCACCTCATATCCCTGTGACGACCTGCCGGACAGCAGCTGCCCCAAGCAGCCCAGGTCCCCTGCAGGCCCCCAGACTCTCTAGGGCTCCAGCCCAAAGGAGTGGGGCTGCCCCCCAGGGGGCAGCCATGAGGGGGTTGCTGGGTAACCAGGGGCTCCCCAGGGTGCACTCCCGGAGAATGGGGGCATGCGCTGTTCAGCAGGGACAGGGGCCTGTGTGGGGCCAGAATGGGGCTTGGTCGGCCTGAGTCAAGAGTGTGAAGGGAGAGGAGAGACAGGGCTGGGACCTCTGTACTGGGGGGCAAGGGGGAGGCGGGGGGGTGTAGGGCAGTGACAGGGCCAGGGGAGGGTCCGGGCAAGGGGTGAAGGCAGAGCTGGACGCGGGGCCTGGCCAGCACAGCTCCTTGGAGCAGCTGCACTGGCGGCACCCAGGTCCCAAGGCTACTGCCCGTGGTCAGTGCTGGGCAGCTGCTCACTGACGTACTAGGCAACCCAGTACCGAGGGCTGTGGACCCTCAACGAGTCCCTCCATCCTCTGAGACGCAGGTGCCCTCCCTGGCGTAGCCATGAGCTGCCTTTGACGGCTCTGAGGGGTCCACTCGGCCCGGCGCCCTCCTAGTGGTGAGTTACCTGTAGTAAGCACGTCACGGTGCCCCCAAGGCAAGGGGGTGTGCGGGATGAAAATAAAATACAGCGCACAGGAGACGAGAGCCAGTGCCCACCCCAGGCCCCCACCAGAGGAGGGGCCCGGCCTCTCCCTGCCACACACCCTGCTGAACCCCATCTACAGAGGATGTGCCAAGAGGGACATCAGAGGGGATACAACCCTGGTTGGCATGGCAACCGGGAAGCCAGCCTAGACCTCAACCAGATCATTACATGTTGAAAAAAGAAAGCTACTTCTGATTAAAATCGGAGAGACAACGTCAATCCTCAGCGGTCAATTAGGGATGTTAGGAATGTGGAAGGGGCCCTGCCCAGGTCGGGGAAGTGCGTCTGATTCGCTTTTCACTGGCCCCATCGCCCCTTCCACGTCCCCTGGATTCTCTTGTTCTCTTTTACAGTAAAACTCGGACTTGAGGCCACAGCTGAGTCTGCCGGCCTTGCCCCAGATTCCTCAGAACTCCCGAGGCCCAAGGCCCTGCCCCACCCTCCTGATGGAGTGGCTGGCCCACAGAAAGGCCCAGAAGGCTGCGAAGGGGGCTGCCCCTCTTGGAGGTTGGCTGTTGCCTGGCTGACTACATGGATACCCCTGGGGCTGGCTGGGCTGGGGTCCAGAGGCAAAGCCCCCACCTCTGTGCCCACCAGGCACTAAAGAGCCGAAGGCAGGAGGCACCCTGGGAAGGGTAGGAGGGTGTTGGCGGGGGAACACTGTCTCTTCCTGCCCGGCCTCCAGAGCTCTGCAGATAAACAGTCTAAATTAGGAATTAAAACATCCCTTGCTCCCACCAGCCAACAGGCTGTATTTCAAACATGCAGGAAACACCCCAGCCACTGCGGCCCCAGAACTTCCTAACGTGATTCTGCGGGATCCGGCTGCGCGAAGGGGAGAGTCTGTGCTGGAGCACAGCCGCCTACCGTGGGGCCAGCCTCCCTAAGCCAGTGGGTCCAGGGCTGGAATCTGGGCCTCCAGGGTCCAGTGGAGCCATGCTGCTCTGCCCGGCCTCCTGCCAGCCCCCAAGAAGGGGGAGTGGTGGGGGACACATAGCCCCATGGCCGCGACTAGGGGGAGTAAACACCGTCCTGACTCCCCTGGCTGACTGCACTGGCCTTCCACCCAGGGGGTGCCAGGCGAGAACGTCCACCCTCAGGCACTACGTGGGGTCCTTGGAGGGCAGAGAAATAGGGACACCCCTCCCTGTGCTCCAGGGTTCACCCACCCAGGCTTCCTGCCCACCTACTCCCAGTGGGACCTGGGGGTGGGGTGCAGCCTGGAACAGGGCACAACTAGAACAGAGGAAACTCTGTGCTGGAATTTCAGGCATCAGATACTCAAGAGAACTCCAGGGTTCGTTCCTGAATTCCAGCTGCCTGGCCCCGTACCAGAGCTGTCCAGTCCAACAGGGGTCCCCTGTGGCTCAGGAAGCAGGGGACGGGGTGTCGGGCTGGTCCAGAGGATCCCACCTTATTCGGGGGGTCCGGGTACAGGACTTGGGGTCAAGGCAAGCTGGGAGAGGGCGGTGTGCCGGGAACTGAGAGCCCGGAGGGCCGCACCGGCACGGGGAAAGGGCGCCGGGTGCAGGCTGCCGCGACAGCTGCTCCCCTGTGCAGTACCCCCCGTGTGGATGCCACCTGGGATTGCCCCAGGCCAGGGAGGAGATGCTTCCTGGGGTGTCTGCTGCCACGGGGAGCCCCGCTCCAATGCCCTCACCGACACCTCCATTTGGGTATCTGTCTGGTGACAATGACTGAAAGACCTGTCCACTCTGGCTACACAGAGCGGACCACTGTCTGGGTATGGGGCACAAAAGGTCCCTGTCTCTCTTGGGTCTCACCTCCCACACACACACAGCCACCAATCCCGGCCCACACCCCACCACGAAGAACCAGCAGACAAAGCTCAGCTATGGCTCAGGAGGCACAGGCTGCCATGGCAACTGAGAGAGGGGCAGAGAGGACATGGGACTGACCCACGGAACCCAGGTGGCCAGAGTGAATGCTAGGGTTCTGGTCCCAAACACCGCCCAGCCTGCCTCAGCCTGTCCCACCTTGGGCTGTGAGCACCTGCAGAAGCCCCTGGTGACACCCTACACAATGCCACTCACCAAATGTCTTTTCATGGATGCTCCTGGCCAGGGGAGAGTCATGGCTGCCCAGCCCAGTGCCTCCACTAGCAAGTTCACGTTGACATTCCTTCAGGAAGGAAACCTGCCAGAGCTAGAGCAGCTGGGTTAAAACCACAGCGGCCATGAAGAGAGACGAGCCATACGGATGCCTCTGGGGGCCCCACCCGCCTGGGACACTGCTGAGTAGCGGACGTGGATGAACCACCGCTCCTGGCTCCACGGGGGACCCCAGTCACTCCAGGTGTTAACCCATCAAACCTGGCAGTTCCGGGGAGCAGGGCAGGGGCGCATGGTCAGGAGGGGCCCCTGTGCAACCAGCCCAGCTGACCTAGAGCTACTAAGGGCAACCCTCTGATCTCGCAGCGGACCCTCCGCCCACAGTGTCAGCGTAGGAAGAAACACCCTGTGCGTGACACGAGCATGCGGTGGGGAAAAGGCACCACCCAGGCTTCCACACACCGCCTGAACCCGCCCATCTGCCTGCAGCACACCTAAGGGAGTGGAGCAACTTCCGGACCCCACCCGCTGCCGAAGACTCCACGAGCAATGAGATGGGTGGGACCCAGAGGTGAACGCAGCCCTGGGCCAGGGAGCGCTATGAGCCTGGTGCAAAGCTGAGACCCTGGGCCTAAAATCACCACCCAGGCCTGGCCCCCTCCATCCCCTCTCCCACCTCAGCCCACCACCCACAAGGCCCACAACAGGAGATCATTCCATGAACTAGAGTTATCTAAAACTTTCCCTTCATCCTCCTGGCTGTCCAACCGTGCGATTTCACTGAGCACCCCACTCCTAAGCCATGGGCCTCGTGCAAAGGTGCCCCTTAGTTCAGCCTGGGCGGGTAATGGGCTCTCCCGAGGCTGCCCAGTCGTCAGGAGGACCCTGCGAGGGGCGAAGTCTGCAGGGGGAAGCCCTGGACGGGCCCACAGAGGCTGGGGCCAGCACAGGGCTGTATATTTAGCCGCCAGCGGCTGCCAGAACAAGTGCTGCCTCCGTGAGGCCTATTTTAGGCCCACGGCTTAGAAACCCGCTTACCAGGGTATTTCAGGGTGGGGTGCTACCCAGGGGCCCCACCGTGGGGAGCTAGAGGAGCTCTGTGGGTACATGTACGTGTCAGAAGGGCAGAGGGAGGCTTGGCTCAACTGCAGCAGCACCCGCTGGGAGCCCTGCTTCATGCTCCAGCGGGGTCGTCTGGAGACTCGGGGAGGTGCTGTGGGCTGGGATGCCTCGTCCAAAAATCCCTATGTTGAAGCCCTAGCCCTCAGGACCTCAGGATGTGACTGCATTGGGAGAAACGGTCCTTAAAGAAGTGATGAAGGTAAAACGGAGCCGCTCTGGTGGACCCTAGTCCAGTGGGACAAGTGTCCTTACAAGGACAGGAGACTGAGACACACACACACACAGAGAAATGACCAGGTGAGCACACAAGGCAAACACAGCCATCTACACCCCAAGGAGAAAGGCTTTGGAAGGAACCAGCCCTGCTGACATGATCTCAAATTTCCAGCCTCCAGGACTGGGAGGAAATAAAGATCTGTGGCGTAAGTCACCTGTCTGTGGTGCTTTGTTATGGCAGCCAAGCAGACTAACTCAGGAGGCAAGGCCTGGCGTGTCCTAATCCCCCCCGGTACAAGGCATCCCCAGAGTGAAGAGGTCCAGGGGGTTCTATGTCCCCAACAGAACCCTGAGCTGGGTTCAGGAATCATCCTGAATGAATGAGGGCCTTTCAGGGTCCGTAAGACACACTGGGCTTCACCCCGACAGAGACCTCCATTCCCAACCCATTCCTATCAGAGCCAGGTGGAAACCTCCCCACCTGCTGCTCCGCAGTGCCCCAGCCGCGGGGGCCACCTGCCTCTCCCCCAGAACCTACTCGGGCAGCTGGCGCGAGCCAGAATGCCAAGTCAAGCAGCCTCCTGGCCCAGCTCGGCTGCCCCACAGAACCTCTCAGCAGGGCTGGCATGCCCTAGAGCCAGGTCTTGGGGCAGACCGCTGGACCTCTGAGAGCAGGATCCACCCACTTCAGATCCCCGCACTGGGATCTGCCGCACAGCAGGGCCTCGAATGCTCCAGTGAGAGGAACCAAAGGGGAGGGGACCATCAATGCCCACCGCAGATGCCCGCCATGTGCGGATCGGTGTCAGGCTGGCATCAGAACAGGCTGGACCATGTGCTGCTGGAATGAGCAGAGACAATGGACAGTCATCATGGGCATCCAATGCATCCTCCCTCCCATCATAGGACAGGCGAGGGCCACTGAATCCACCCTCACATCCCACAAAGAACCCAACGACTCTGCTCCACCTCTCGGGGTCAGGCGCCCTCACTCCTAGAAAGTTCTCAGGATGCTGGGTGAGGAGCAGACAGAGACATGGGTGCCAGATCTGGGAATGAGCAGTCACCCTGGGAACAGGTCAGCTCCCACGGACCTGAATGGTCCTCCTTTTCATCCATTCGGTGTCCACTGAGCACTTACGACGTGCCGGCATCTGGGCAGACATGGGAAACCAAGCCAAGATCGACCCTCCAGGGCTTCCCTTTCCAGTCAAATGCCCAATGCTACCGGCTCCGAGTGTCTCCATTTTCTGTGGCTGAGGAACCCACATGTGGCCCTGGGGGGTGGAAGGCGTGGAGGCCGAGAGGTCTCTAATCAGGGAGCAGCCTTGAACTCAATAAACTGCTTTATGTAACTTGGACCAGACCAGTAAAACGGGAGCCTGGCTGGGGATTAGTGACAGGTGTTGCCACGGCAACCTGATTAGTGGGAAACTTACGTCTCAGCTCAGGCCTTGGCGCAGCTAGGCAAAGGTAAAAGGAAGCTCGAGAGATTCATTAGCAACAGGTTCCCATGGCAACCGCACCAAGCTCATTAATAATTTTTTTTTTAATGCCAAGTGTGGGTGTTGAAATTCTCCAGAGGGCTGACGGAGGGATGGATGCTGAGCAAACACACATGCCAGGTACTCCCACCCGCAGCCTGGCACAACCCTGCCAAGGCTCCCTGTTGACACATGCCCCGCCCACCATGTGCCCACCGTGTGACAGGATGTGGCACCCAGCAGGCCACGTGGTTCCTACAACCATGCCCTGCAGGATGGACCACTGAAGGGAGATCCAGATCAGAAGGGCGGCTCACACTCAAGACCCCTCTTCTAGCCCTTCCACCCCTCTTCCAGGTGTGGCCCAGTGGACTGAGTGCCGGCCTGCGAATCAAAGGGTCACCGGTTCAATTCCCAGTCAGGGCACACGTCTGGGTTGTGTGCTAGGTCCCCAGTAGGGGGCACACAAGAGGCAAGCACACAGTGATGTTTCTCTCCCTCTCTGCCTTCCTTCCCCTCTTTCTAAAAATAAATAAATAAAATCTTAAAAAAAAAAAGACCCCCCTTCTAGACCAATGGGACAGGGCTGACCGCCTCCCAGGGGTTGCCTGAAGTGTCTATTGAGGGGAGCTGGGGAGCGTCCTGCTCTGACAGGTTGGCTTGGCCTTGGGCTGAGGCCAAGGGTGGCATCCCGCGCCCACTGGCTGCCTCCTGTGGGGCGACTGCCAAGGCTGCTGCCGTGGCTCGGAGACCCAAGTCCAGCAGGTGAGGGGTCAGAAAGTAGGTGCTGCTCCTTGAAATGACTCGGCGCAGTTCCCCTATGGCCCAGCAACTGAAGACGGGGGTTCAAACAAAACTTATACACGAGAGTATTATTCAGCCGTGAAAAGGAGCGAGGCACCGACACTTATGATGCAACAAATAGGAAGGAAACTTGAGAAGAGAATGCTCAGTGAGAGAAGCCAGACACAGGTCACATGTTTGATTCCATTTGCATGAAATGTCCCAAACAGGCAAATCCAGAGATAGTGACTTAGTGGGTGCCAGGGAATAAGGGAGGACAGAGAGTGACCAACCACTAATGGGGACAGGGTCTACCTCTGGAGTGACAAAAAAAGTTCCAAAAGTGATTGTAGTGACACACAACTCTGTGACTGCAGTAAAAACCAACAAATTGTGTGTTTTATGTGAGTTGTGCAGTGTGTACATTACATCTCAGCAAAACCGAGAGAACAAGTGGGTGCCTGAGGTGGCCTGTGTGGGCTCCAAATCCCAGAGGCCGCACAGGGACCCACTCTGAGCCTCCGTTTCCTCATTGGTTGACAGGACTTGGGTGCTGACGTGCATCTCCAGGGCTGAGACAGGAGCCCCATCCTCACAATTACCCTGCTCCAAGGTCAGAGGTGACCAGTGCCTGACCCACAGGGCACCCCCATCTGCTGCGGACAAGAACGTAACCCAGAGACCAGCGTGACCTTCCAGGGTGCAGGGCACCTCCCTCCCAGGAAGAACCTGGCCACCCCCTAACCCCACCTCGGTCATTTGGGGCGGTCTGCCCCCATCATCCTCCAGTCCTGATGATGTCCCAGTAAGAAAACGTGCAAACGCGAGAATCCTTGCCACCAAGTTGTGGCTGCTCAGTCTGAATGTGCAGACAGGACAGATGCCCAGTGGCACCTGCACGATTGCCAAGGAGCCGTCACAGCACAGGAATGTGAGGTTTGTAATTAGAGGACACCCAGGCCTGTTCTGAGCCCAAGTGCCACCATTCACACCCCAAATGGGTGACACAATCAATTACTCGATTAGGAGCCACGAACCCAGGGCTGCGCTTTCATACTGAGAGAGGGGGGATGGTTCAACTCCTAAACTTCGGAAAAGAAAAGAAATGTTGGCAAGGCAGGGAGGGAGAGCGTGCGATGCCGCTCAGACCTAGGGGCCGGGAGCAAGAGAGTGGCCTCACTATGCATGTTCACGGGCAGCCGGGGCTCCCCAAACCCCCAAGGCCCAGACACACTTTTTCTCTCTGCCCTGGCACCCCTCCCCACAACAATGCCCAGAAATCCCACTGGGCAGGGCGAGGCCGGGCTCTTTTCTTGGAGCCCACCCACCTGGGCCACAGCTTTCCTGAGGTGGTTCTGTCTCCCCTCCTTATTCAATTGATCCAGAGCTGGAATGTAGATTTAAAAAAAAAAAAAGGCTCTAAAATGTATGAAGGAAGGAGTATAGGAGTATCAGGCAGCCCAGCTTCTAAGACATAAACTGTGATTTAGGATTTGCCGTTTGTGAGCCTTTGTGTCCCAGGCCTACCCATCTGGTCGTTTCCCCCACCGCTGTTGCCGGCTTCTGGAACATTTCTCCAGAGGATGACATGGACCTCCTGTCCCCTCCCCTCCCATCGACTGCAGCACCTAGTTTAGCTAATGGGGGACTAGATGGGCCCCCCACCCTGTTCCAATACTCAGCCAGCCTCATTCCTGCCTCAATCTTACCCCAGAAGCCCAACCAGCAGGCACCTTCTCCTGTTTCTCACCCCAACTGGGACAGGCCCCCCTGAACTGCCTGCCCTCCTCCCCACGGGTGGGTTCCACTCCCTGTGCCCCCACGTGGGATACCTTTTATGTCCTCGGACTCCCACTGAATCAAGAACCAACCCTAAGCTCGGCCACTGAAGGATGCTCCTGCTAGACGGGAACTTGGGGAGCGCCCAGCTGGCCACGTCCGAGGGCGCATCACACCCTACCAAACCCGTGGTCACGATAGCAGCAGGCCTGTTCTGTGGCCAGAGCTGGGAGGCTGCCCTGCCAGCAGCCCGGGACCAGGGATGTGTCCTCATCCATTTCAATGAGGTGCTAATGCAGGCTGACTCATCAGACTGCGGCCATGGCTGGCCACCGCGAGCAAAGCCAGCAAAGACAAAGGGACGCAGCTGGAGGATGAGTGTGGCCTCCACACAGCTAGCCCTGGAGAGGCACCGCCCTCCGCCACTTCCTGGCAGGTGGCAGTCACCCCTGCACTCTGGGTTCCTGTCCCTATAGCAGGCTGAGCCGCATGGGGTTGGGGAGAGTGGTGGGCACAGGCCAGCGGCTCAGGAGACCCTCCCAGGTCACACCACGCCAGGAACCTCCCCCTTCTAAGGAGAAAATCTAAGACATTTCCAAGACCTGAGGCCCCCAGCCCACTGTCAAGACGCCCCTACACTTCCCTGCCTCCATGCCCGGTCCCTGATCCCCACCCCCACCCTCAGATAGGCACCTAGGGGCCCACCTAACACCTGTCCACCTACCCACCTGGCCACAGCCTTCACCAGCAACCTGAAAGTATCCCACATTCTGCTCACACCCACGCCCTGGCCCTGGTGGATTATCCCCCAACCCCGAACCTAAACACTGTTCACCAGGGACCAGTAGTTGGCCTCAGCCTTCTCAGGGTCTCACCCACCTGTGTCCCCTGCCCCCATAACACAGCCAAGCAATGCTCCGCATTCTGTACAAGGGCTCCGATAAGCCCAGAGTCACCAGGGAGGAGCCTTGTGGCCTTGAGACACCCCAGACCCTCCACAGGTGAGCAGGGCCTTCGGAAACCCTGGGCCTGAGGCAGCGCATACTCATCACCCGAGAAAGCCCAGGCCAGGGTCTGGGATGCGAGGTCCTTAAGGGGAGCCCAGCTCTGGACTCTGTCTGTTCTCTGGCCACCTGTGGGCAGTGCCTCTCAATGGCTGCTCAGAGAGGACATGGTAGCAGCTGGAGCCCAGACACCTGACAGAGCCTTTGCTGCCACAGAGGGGTCCCCAGCTGGGAATCCAGCCTGGTCAGCCCTGCCAGCCACCCTCACTGTACCCTGAAGGAAGTTCTCCACTTGGCTGAGGGTCTGAGGACAAAGCCAGTCGGGGCTCAAACCAAGGTTCCCTCTGCAGCTGTCACCCAAGACTTCAAGGGGAGTACTTGCTGAGTGAGGGTCCTAGGCTCCCACAGTGGTCTCCACAGGCTCTGTCCCTGGGGGAAAGAGGCCAGTCCAGTGGGAAGATGTATGAAGATCTGACATCACGGACGGACACCAGTGGACACGTCCTCAGGGAAATCCCGTGTGTCTCAGACACAGCACTGGGCTCCTCCTGAACGAATGCTCGGGGTCTGACAAGGCCTCCCCCTCTATGAGGCTCAGAATGACTGATTCTCAGTTGGTTTCCCTTCCCCGGGCGGCTGCACTCCCCATCAAGAGAGCCTGACCTGGTGGCTAACGGTGACTTAGCCACCAGGCTAAGAAGAGGCTGCCTCTCACTAACGGGCCCAGCACCTCCTGCATTTCCCTCTGTGGACGGTGAGGGCATGCCTGGGGTGTGCAGGCTGGGGAAGTGGCTGCCTGCTCAGAAAGCACCACAGATGGGGGCTTAAACCACAGGAGTCCTCACAGTCCGGAGGCTGGAGGGCAGAGATCAGGGTATCACAGGCTGGTTCCTCCCAGGACTGCGAGGGCAGATCGGTTCTAAGGCTCTCCCAGCTCTGGTGGTCGCAGCAAACCCTTGGTGACCCTGGGCTTGTGGACACATTACTCTAACGTCGGTCCCATCTTCATGGGGCTTCTCTGTGTCTGCATCTGCTCCTCTTATGAAGGCACCAGTCATTGGATTCAGGGCCCCATTTCCCCATAAAGTCACATTCAGGGGTACCAGGTGGTCATGAATTTGGGGGATGCTCCTCAAGCCAGTACCATGGCCTTCACGCACCAGTTTTTGTGGATGAAGTTCACGCCCACAGTCATATCCCTAGATATTGTGTTCCACTCCCAGGTGTGGTCTCCCTGCCACTCTGTCCACCTTCCTGTCCCCAGCAGCACCTAACACAGCCACCCAGCCTGGCTGCTCTATGCCCCCGCCCCCGCCCCTGCCCAGCGTAGGGCAGCGGTTCTGCCTCTGACAACCTAAAACGCTGCCCCGTCCTTATGTTTCTGTTTCTCTCTGTCCCCTTTGTCAGTTCCCTGGCATCAGCCGAAGGATGCGGAGCTAGGACACAACTAGCCCCAGACCTCCCCGGGTACCGTGGAGGCAGAAGGGGTTCAAAAGTCACTCCCAAGGGCAACAAGTGGGCGGCCCAGGACTCAGCCTCAGGCCTGGAACCAAGGACACCCCATCCCACACACACACCTGGAAACATGATGGGGGCTTGCCCCTCTGGACATTCCCCATTCCCCAAATGCCACTGGGGAAGCTTGTCAGTAACTGGAAGAGGCTGAGAAAGCCGTTCCTCGGGTATCCTTCCAGGGGGGATGTGGGCCCTCAGCCCTTGGTCCAGCAGATGGTCCCAGCCACCGATCTCCTCCTGAGTGACACCCTGTGGCACTGCTCCAACCAGGGGAGCAAGTGGGCATGGGGGCACCCGACTGGCAGCCCAGCTGTCCATGGACAACCACAACTGACGGTCTCGAGCAGCATATGTCTGTTCAGTTCAGAAAGCCAAGGCCCTGGACATGGCCTACTCCACCAAGGCCCTGTGGCTTTCGGGTGCTGACCTTGGCAGTAGGGCCCCAGCCTCTGCCACCTCGACAGGGCCTGGAGCAGGAGGGAAACCTCTGGCTTGGAGCCCACCCCACCTCGCTACCCTGGGCCTCAGGGACACATATTCTGTCGCCTTCTGGAAAACTCTCCCCCAGCCACTCCTTCGCTTGGTTAAGGTGTCACACGCTTCACACCCTCTGTGCAAGCTAGGGCTGGGGGACCTCAGAGTCCGCAACGCATGGCCCTCTCACCGGCAGGCCGTGGACTGGGCTCTTCAGCAGCCAAATCACGGTAAATCCCACCCTGTCAGTGATGGAGAAATCACCTAGGCTGCAGGAGGCAGCTGACAGCCCCTCCTTCTGTGGCCAGGGAGATCCCAGGAATCCCAGGAGGCCCCAGACCTGGCTTCCCTGAGGGAGGTGCCACTGACTTCTGAGGCCACTGACTTCAGACCACATCTCTTGAGGTGTAAGGGTGTCCCTACCACAGTCCTCTAAACAGCGAGGGTCAGAGGGACAACTACCTCCTGCCAAGTACTCTGCCAGCCAGGTGCACACGGGAATGGCAAAGGGAGAAAGGACTAAAACAAAGGTGGGAGGGGGCGAGGCTGGGGCTCCCAGCTGGAGGCCGCTGCAGCCTAGAAAAGGGGCACTGGGCCCCTCTCCCTCCCCTTCCCAGGCACGGCCCCCACTGTGCCAGCACCCTGACCTCACCTGGGGGCTGGCCTGGGGGTGCGACCAATAGCAGAGCCCGGAACAGAAAGACGACATCATGACCAAGCAGACCTGCAGCTTCTTGCTAAGCGCATCTGCAAGGGCGCCAGAGCCCGGCTTTGCCCAGCTCCTGGTGGGGGCAGGGGGCTGTGCCCACCTAGAAGGATTCCTATCGTGTGTCCCACCCCCACCCCACACAGCTCAGGGGGCTCCCGGCCCCTCCCTGCACTGCTAGCCAGCCCTGCATGCCCCCACTCCTCTAACCTCAAGGACCCTGCTGGGGCTTTCATCCCCATCAGCTCCTCATCTTACACCAGGCAGGATGTGGGGGCGGGGGGGCCCCCCCAGCTGGCTTCACTAGGGGCCAACCCTAACTTTTGGGAGCCTAGAGGGATGGTTTCCAGGTTCTTCTCTCGGCCAGCCCTGCTTCCAACTTTGCAAAGAGAAACTGTGGTTCAGGCCAGGGTGAGGGGCTGCTCTGGGACATGACCTTGACCCCTGTTTGCATCACACATAAGGAGGAGTTGCTTCTGGTGCCCCTGAAATCCTCCCACGTCCAAGAAAGGTGCTGAGGCACAGAGAGGCAGCTGCTCACAGTATGAGGTTCCCTGCTCCCCACTGATCCGGGGGTGCTAGAGGTGCTGGCAAACCCACCTGGAGCTCTAATTTAGCACACCCATCAACTGTCCCTACCAGACAGAACTAACTGCAGGCTGACAGCGCCACCAGCACGGCTCCTAACCCCTCACTGCAGCCCAAGGGCAGGGACAAGCGCCCTAGAGGCGGGAAACCGGTCCGCTAGCCCGCCTGCCTGCAGGGCCACGTGAGGAGGCACACCCTTGCCTCCCTTGGAAGGCATGGGTCTGTTCTGCAGGGCCCCTGCTGAGGGAAACTACGAGCTGCTACTCGCTCTGGGAAGGCACAGAAGTAGAGAGACACCCATCTGTCATCCACAGCAAACGAAGTGCTCTGCCACTGGGGACGGTGCCGAACCTGCCACCAACTCGCAAGGGTCAGGCTGCGTTCTTCCCCGTCTCTGACTGGGTCTCCAGGCCCTAAGTCAGGCCGTGAGGAGACAGACTTACATCCCTCCTCGTGTTTGTCCAGGACAGGTGCCCACGTTTAACTGTCCGCCTAAAAATTCAACTGAGAGCCACATGACTTACAGTTGTTCCCAGTTGTGTCAAAATTAACTGCTGAGGGGAGGAGAGAGTAATTGCTTTTTCGTGGCACTGAGTTAAATACCCACTCGCGAGGAGGAGAAAGAAAAAGAATATTCCTAATTCAGCTTCTAGGGCTGCCACCCCCACTTCCTGGGCAGGCTCTGAGGGGCAGGGCAGAGAGAACACGTGTGACACCCAGTAAATAAAGGTGACACATCTCCTGCCTGACCTTGACTGCGCAGAACTGCTACCTGGATTCACCCCTAGAACATTAAACGGGCTGGCCCATCCCCCGCATTCCCTCGCATCCTGACCCGGGAACGGGGAGTCCGGCCAGCAGCCTCGGGGAGCGGGCTGCCTTAGCCCCTCCGTGGTGAAGGGCAACCTGGACCCCCTCTGAGCAGTCTGCTGTTCAAGAGACAGTGCCGACAGCCCCCCTTGATCAGGGCGGAGTTTGGGTGGTCCAGATGTGATGCCCCACCAAGTCCAAGGGCTTCCTCTGGATTTGGGGCTGTCCCCGCCTGGGACCTCAAAGGTGTGGGGGTAAGGAGAGCACCAGTACCTTCCCACCTCCCAGCCTCTGCCCCTCCAGTGCCCTTCCACCTGCCCTTCCATACCCACCTCTCGATTTCTCCCTGAGCCTGGTCCCAATACTGCTCCCTCCTTGAGGGACCAGCCCCAAATCCAGCTGGAGGCAGACCTACTTCCTGAACCCCAAGGCTAGCCCATCACCCGCCCATCATGCACACAGGCCTTTCCTGGCCTCTCTTACCACAGCCCACCTTGCCCTCCTCACCTTCCCCTCATAGCACACACCCCACCCCTTACTGCATGGACACATTCCCCCTGCCCCAGGATCCCTGCACAAGCCTTTCCTCTGCCTGGGACACTCCCGCTCCACGTCGGCCCCCAGGTCTCCCCGACCACGTCCTTGTAGCCGGTCAAGCTGTCGGGGTCTCCCTGGCTCCCAGCCCCCCAAAGCCTCCATCTAGCCCATGCTACTCTCCTAAGCGTCCTCACCGAGATCAGGCCAGCCTCACTCTACTGCAGAACAGCCAATAGCTGGACATGCTGGGCACACGGCGGGAGCTCAGAGTCTAGGTCTGTGCCCAATGGGGAGACCCACGGGGGGGTCCAACATGGAGGTCAGCACAGAGCTCAGGCCAGGAGAAGTCTGCTGAGTGAAGCTGCCTTGCAATCAGCGAGGGACTGTTCACAGGAGCCTCTGCACCACTCATCAGTCCCCCCCAACACACACACACACACACACACACACACACACACACAGCCTCCCCAGGATCCAGCTGGGCTGCAGATGTGGGGGCAGGGGCCATACTTGGCCTCATGGTGGCAGTGCCACACATACGAGGCACTTAATCAGCACTTCCTGGTCCAGGGTCACCTCCACCAGCCCCTCCAGGAGCGGCCACCCAGGAAAGGGACTCCCCCAACCCCATCTCCTGCAGGCACTCAGAGATCTGCCTCCACACTCTCACCCTCCCCAGGTCTCAGGGAAAATGCCCCTTCCCCACAAAACTCCCCACCACGACACTCCTGTCTTAGCTGGGGCATCTTTGCTTCCACCCCTCAGAGGCCAGAAACACCCCGTCCCTGTCAAGCCTCAGAGGTCAGAAACACGCCGTCCCCGTCAGGCACACAGCCGGTGCTAAGCATGCACAACGTAAGCCCTCAGAGCATGGGGTGATGGTGGGGGCTCCCGAAGTACAGGAACACACGTCCTGTCCTCCTTCCTTCTTCAGTTAGGGGGAGTCTGGGCAGTGCCGTAAGCGTCAGCCCTAGAGCCCAGGCCCTCCGAGTCCCCTCTGGCTCCTCTACATCCCATAATTCTACTGAGGCTACGATGGCCTTCCCAACTGCCCAGTCCCAGGCAGCCCAGTGTCCGCCTGTGAGCACCCCAAGGGGCGGCCCAGGGCCTCCAAGTCCAGGGAAACTAACACATCTCGCTGCCAGGAGAGGGGCCCAGAGCCGGGAACAAGGCGCTAGGGTGAGGAGGAAACTCAGAACACGTGAGAAGAGCCCTGTGCCCACTGAAAGAAAAGAGCTCCAGGGTCAGGGTCACGAGACCAGGTAGGTGAGGACCTGGGACTGTCCTACGCACATCAAGTCTGCGGGGTCAGAAAGAGGTGATGGGGCAGGGAGGCAGATAAGGACAGCGTGGGACCTGCCCTCTTCCAGATCACCATCCCACCTGTCCTCACTGGGGCGCCCAAACTTGCTGGAAGCCTCAGATGACTGACAGCAACCACAGAAAGGTGTGACAGCTTGGCGCATTAGTTCTCAGGACTTGGCCTCATCCAGCCTCACCTCCCTGGCGGGAAGGGCCTGCCAACCCTGTGAGCTTGAGATTTAGGGTGGGTTCACCCAGCTCTGCCCTCTGCAGTTGCATCACCTCGGCCTGTCTCCAAGCTCTAAGCCAAGAGGCACTGGTTGTCTGGCCCCTGAAAAACACCTCCTGGAGGTGCCCACCATCTTGGAGCCCCCAAACACCCCTCTGCCACCTCCTAGTCCCTAAACACCCAGGCTGGGCTGCAGCAGACCTCCCTCACTCACAGGGGGACCACAGCAGGGCCTCCCTCCCAGCTGCCAACATCCCTGGAGGGCCCCGCTCAGCCTGGGTGCTGGAACACAGCAGCTGCGACACAGGCGAGCACTGAGTCGGGGACCCTGGGGAGCCCGGGCAAAACATAACCCAGCCACACAGGCTATACAACACAGATCCCACCCACCTTCCACTATAAATAAACCTGTGTAGGAAAAACAGCACTCGTCCCAAAACTTCCAGCACAATCATATTTTCAAACGGCAAAGTAAATCAATCAAGATAGGGGCTATCCTTGGAAGCTCCTTCACATTGGATTGGAGTTCCCCTACAGGCAAAAACAGATCACATGTGTTCATGTGCGCAGGAGGGGGCCAGCCACTCGGGGGTTCCAGAAAGGTGCACGGCTTAAGGAAGGCCCCTTCCTGCATTCCAACTGCCAATGGCATCCCAGCTGGGGGGACATCAGCTAGGATGGCCAGGCTGCGGGGAGAGCAAGGGGTTGTTTTACCCTGTGTAGGATCCCAGAGCAAACCCCAGTATCCTGTTTCCACCTCCGAGTTTGCCCTCTGCAGCAGCGCAGGCTCCAGGGAAGGACCGTGAGTGCCCTAACAAGACAGCTACCTGCGGGGAGGGACGAGATCTGGAACCACCCTGCAGGGACACTCCACAGTCCCTGGAAAACCCAGCCACACGGAGGGCCCCTAAGCCCCCTGCCTCACACAAGGGCACCCGCCCCCCACAAACACTCCCAGGAATCTGAAGCCTGTGCTGAGGCCCCACGGGCTTCCCTGAGGGAGCTGATCCCCACCTGTCTGGACACTCCAGCTTAATTTAGGTTCTCCCTGCGGCGGACACACACCCCAAGCCAGGGTCTGGCATTTGCTGGAGGTCAGCAGCCGTCCCCGCATGGGTGGGGGCCCTGACAAGCCCATCCTAATAGACAGATGTGGGGTTTCCACAGGATCTACAATAAAACTATGTAGTCCTCAACCCCCTGCCAGTCAGAGGGGATTGCTCTCATCCCCGGGTGACAGTCCTCAGCAACCTTCCTGCTCTTGGGGCCACAGGACATCCTCCTCCTCAGGTCACAAAAGGGCCCAGGGCCAAGAACACCCCACATGGTCCTGCCAGCCCCATCCGCCACCCCTTGGGGCCTCACCTCACCTGCATAAGGCACTCCTTCCCCTTCCCTTCCACTAAGTAACACAAACAACCCTGTAAGACATCCTCAGGGACACAGTCCAGCCTGGAAACATCCAGAACACCAGGGTCAGGCTCGAAGACTCCCTCAGCTGCGAAGTGACAGAGCAGCCAGACCCAGGGGCTGTCAGGAGAGAGAAAGTGCAGGCCTTGCTGGGCTCTTTCCCTATCTGGTCTCTGTGCCTGGAAATGACTGACACGCAAGGAGGGCCAGCCTCCTGTCCCATCTGTCCCAGGGCCTGTAGGCACCCCCAACATGGCCCAACACCACACCCGGTCACATCACCTTCCTGCCAAAACGAAGGGGTCTGGCCAACTCCAGGCTGGGTTCTGGAGAGAAGACACACCTACATTGACCCTGCAAGGTTAGGTCGGCCGCTGCTCAGAGGCCCAAGCCCTCGGATGCCCACCCGAGGCTGCAAGGACAAAGGCAGGCCCTGAAACCTGCCGCTGTGCTCGGGGAGAGCCCTCTGGCTCTCTGGCTCTCTGGCCAAGCCCCGCCATCCTGGACCATGATGACCTCCTTTACAACCAGAAGGCGATTCTGCCTCAGCCGATGTTTGGACTTAAAAAAAAAACCATGGGTTTCATTCCTTTTTTTTTTTTTTTTGGTACAGATCCTCTTTTGTATTTAATATTTACACAGTTAAACACACAAGGTAGGAAAAATATATACACGCATTGCTCATTTTGCCTTTGTCTGTCTTCTCAACTCTGACAGGCAAAGTTTATGTGCAGGGTCCCACTTGTCAACCTCCTCTCAGCTGCCCTGTCCAGCCCAACAGCCTTTCCAGGACGTCCAGTCCTTCCAGGTCCAGGGGCAGGAAGGCTCCACGCCCACAGCCTGGCCACCTGGCAATCAGCTTCGAGGACAGGCTAAAAGTGAGAAGCAGCCAGGAGGCAGGTGAACCAAGGCTGACAGTCCCCAAAGGCCACATACTGGGGGGCAGCAGATCTGCTGCCTGCAGCCCAGAAATGCCTCCTGACAGGACTCAGCTCTGCTCTGGAACCTTCTCTGAAAGTCAGTGCCGCTCTGGCCAGGAACAGAAAGGGTGGTCCCTTTCTCTCCAGCCGGAGAAGGGACTCCAGGGTGCGGTGCCAGCTGCCTCCCTGCCCCCCACCCCCACCCCCGGCTGCGCATGACTTAAATCGGCCCCAGCACTAGGTTCAGCCTGGAAAGGCGAGTTCACAATCAACGTCACCGCCTCTCTCCATGGAAAAGGACCAGAGAATGCGCATCGCTTCCTGGCCCCCACGGGTCTCCCGCAGCGCTCGAAAGCGCAAGGCACAGGTTGAAAACTTTGCTCCCCTTACTCTGGTTCCTTCCAGGCTTCCCCTCCCCAGTGGGGGTCCTACCTCAAGGCAGATAATCTGTAAGCCTAAGAAGAATTCTTCTGACCCCAACCCACGGGTGTGCAGAGAGTTCCAACCTCCCCTCTCCCCTCCCAGCCCGCGGTAGTCTCGCCACTACTCATTCACTCTCTGCCGTCTCGAGTGACTCTGGACCGGGCACACCCCATTCGGGTAGGAAGAGACGCCCCGCTGTCCCCCAAAGAGCGGCCGAGTCACCTCTTTTGGAGGGGCGCAATGACAGCGTCGTGAGCCCCCCACACGCCCAACCCGAGCCGGGTATGGGTACGACAAACCTGGGCGCGCGGGGGCGCACGCGAAGAGAGTCCCGCACCCAGGATCCCCGCAACCCGGCGGCCAGAGAAGGATATGGGTTACAAACCAGCCGGAGACACCAGCTGCGCGGCCGCGTGGTCTGCCCGAGGCAGAAGAAGACAGTGGCCGCCAGCGCCGGGTACGGGACGGGCTGCTCCTCGTCGGCGCCCAGCTCTGCGTTGCGCTCAATCGCCGGACTCTCGGGGGTCGACGCGCTGGGCCCGGACCCCCGATCCACCTCGCGCCCCAGCACCCCAGGGCTCGCCGGGGACGCCCCCGCTGCCGCCGCAGGGCCGGGGGCCGGCGCGCCCTGGAGCACTGGGACCTCATCCGCCGCCAGGGCGCCCTCGGTCATGGTAGCGGAGGGCAGCACCTGTGGGGGACAGGCGGTGACCGGGCCCCAGGAACGACAGCCTCGCCCGCCTCGGGCGGAGCAGAGCTGCGGGAACAGCCGCGGCCGCCGGGATGTCTTTGTCTTTTCTTATTAGAGACAAATGCGCCCCCCGCCCGCCCCCTCCCTCCGGCGAGGGCTGGGCGGCCCCTCCCCCACCAGCGGGGCCGGGGAGGGTACTGGAGGGGCTCCTCGCCCGCTGCGCTCAAGTTGAAAGGGTCCCGGCGCGCAGTGGGGCGCGCGTCCTCACCGCGTCTCACCTCGCTCCGGAGGCCGGCGGTGTCCCCGCGGGCATTGCCCGGGCGGCGCAGTCACCGCGGACCCGGCACGGCGTTCGGCCCCGACTGGAGCACCGCCGCCCCCGGCTTGCGCCCCCGGCCCGCCAGCTCCGGACTGCGGCCGCGGCGCCTGCTCCCGCTGCAGCTCCGGCTGACCAGGCGACGATGGTGGCCCGGGCGCGGTGGGGACCACTGGGCGGGTCGGGGGCGCGGGCGGAGGGGTGCTGACCGGAGGCGGCGGAGGCAACGGAGGCAGCCACCAGCGAGCGAGCGAGCGAGCCCGGAGCGTGTCCGCGCGCCGTGCAGGAAACTTCGGAGTGAGTCGCGGACTGGGGGCAGAGGAGGGGGGCGGGAGGGGCGGGGCCAGCGTGGGGGGCGGGGCCGGGAGGGCAGGGGCGAGCGCGGGCTGGGGGCGCCACCCTCCTCCCAGGGAAGTCTAGGGGCGCAGGCGAGAAGGGCCGCTCCCGCCCTGAGGCGCGCGCGGGAGCGATCTCTTTTCCAACGCGGAGGACGCCCCGCCTCTCCAAGATCTGGGAGGTTGGAGGAGGACCCCGCCCGCCCCCTCGCCGCGCCCCCTCTCTCTCCCCGGCTAACCAGGCGCCAGGGGGCGCTCGCGGAGAAGCTTGGCGGGGGATCGGCGCCAACGTCCTCCCCGCCCCCAATTGCGGGGGCGGCCCGAGCTGCGGAGGCGGGCCTTCCCCTCCCCCTCCTGCCGTGGCGAGCCGCCCCTGCCCCCACTACGACGCGGACCCGGGTCTGCAGGGGGCGGGTCTGGGCGGGTGAGGGCGGTGCGCTTCGTCCGTGACCTGGAGCTGCGTGCCCCTCCCCCTCCGCGTGTGAGTCCCGGGTGTGACCGTGCGTGCGTGTGTGATGTGCTGTTGTATCCGTGGGTGGGATTCTGGGTCCTCCTTCATGCGCACCTCCCCCAACACACACACTCTTATACTACACGCGCGCGCCAGATATTGTGAACTTGTCGGGTGCCCAGCCCCTCGTGGACCAGACCCTCCGGCAGCGCCCCCCGCTCTCACACTAAGCACAGCGAGGAACAGATCATCAAAGCTCCTGTGCTCCAAGGGGTCCCTCCATGGAGGAGTGCTTGTGGGGTCCACTCCCCTCGGGAGCAGCCCGCACCTCAGGGTCTGGTCCATAGCCTGGACCTGACCACGAGGCCCACAGAGGGCCCACCCACCCCGAGAGCTACCCCTTTCAGAAGCCAGGGATAGCAAGGCATGTCCCAAGGACAGTGTCACTGCTGCTTAAGGTGTCAGCAGAGGGAAGCTGGGGCCTGGCTCCTGAATCCTCACCCCAGTGCCCTCACTGGGCCCCTCTCCCCCTGCGGCTCTGAGCTGTTCATTTCCCCCAGGCCCATTAGTTTGCCTTCACAGTGGAACCGCGCAGGTGGGTGCATGACTTCCCCACACCCCAGCCATGCCAGGCGGTCCTCTCCCTCCTTCTCAGCCCACCCTCAGGGTAGAGGAGAGAGATCCCCTCTTCTTAAGGATAAAGAGATGGATGGCTGGTCTTCACGTGCTGGCTCCCTGGGCTTTGTCCTCACCAGCTGCTGGGTTGGGCAGGGATAAGGGCCCACCTGGAGGTCCCCAACCTGAGATGCTCTGGTGAAGTCACTGCCAGCCTGGGCTTCTTCACCTTCGGGGTGGCACCGCAGGGACTGAAGCCATGATTTGATGGACGTGCTGTCTAGGGAGCAGGGAAGGTCTCAGTAGGCAGCTTTTCCCTGCTTCTCACCCCCTGGGTCCTAGGAAGGGCGCACTGGCCCCTGGGGTGAGGAAGGGACTTAGAGCTGCAAGACGATGTGGCAGTTTGGGTGCAGGTCCCAAGCAGTGCCCTTGCACAGGCCACTCCCTGCTCAGTGGCACCTCCACTTGTGTATGTGAACTTTTCAAGAACAGGAAAACATTTATTCTACTTTAACGCTACTACTTAGTGGTGGAGGGCCATCGCCGGTAATTAAGGTCTTCAAAGAGCAGTTAGGGCCTTTGCCACCAAGGGGAGGGACCTGGGTAGAGCTCAAGGCCCTGGGTGGGGGGCAACCCTGCAGGGGACCAGATACAAAAGCTCTAGCAGGATCCTTATTGGGCCCCCTGATCCTTTTTACACTGCCTGCTGTTAAGTTGAGACTGACAATTGGTTAGTGGTTTGTTAGACAAAAATCACTGGGAGGTGGAGAGTGTGCCAAGCCCTGGGTAGAACTGGGGTTATAGCAGTTGTGACCAGTCCAGGCCCTGTCCTTGGTCCCTCCAGCTTCATTCCAGCAGGGAGGCAGCCACAGACAAGTCCTTGGGTCGAGGAAGAAAACATTCACAAGCAAAGTGTCATGGAGAGAGTCAAGACAGACAGGGGTAGGGCACTTTCTTGGGGACAAGAGAGCAGCTAGAAGAGGTGCAGGGGTTTTCCCAGTAGAGACAGCAGCCTGTGCAAAGGCGCCGTGGCAGGCAGGAGAGAGCCGAGGAGTGGGAAGAATCAGAGAGAGCCCAGGGGCCCAAGAGATTGGCAGGCCACTAAGTGGGGTGGAGAGAGCAGGGGTTTCCAAAGGACCCTGGGCACAGGGTGGAAGCTGCAGGGAATGAGGACAGGGTCATTCTACATTGGACAGACTGTCACCCTCCTCTGTCACGCTCCGTCCTCCAGGTGTCCCTCCAGAGACAAGGCTATGGATTTTTAAAATAGACATTTTTTAAAGACAGGATCTATAACCTGATGAAGCCTGTAGCCTTTAGCCATCCTGTGGCCCGTTTACAGATCCAAAGGGCCAAGCATGCAGTCACCTGGATGGGCATTTTCCACCTTAAGGCCTCGGAAGGAAGCCTTTTCCCACCATCTTCCACTTCAACTGACTGAGCTGAGAACCTGCCAGAATTATTCTCTCAGGGCTCTGCATCCTCTGGGAAGATCCTCCAGTGGGGCTGACGCCCCCCTCCCACCCGCCCCACACAGCGGGCTTGGACATGCTGCACCGGGGCCTCCACTGGGCTCACCGGAATGCAACCGAGGCCTGAGCTCATTCGGCTGGAGGGGGGACTGCCCAGAAGTGGAGGATGGCCTCACCCTGGAGAAGGGAAATGAAAAGCAGATCATAAAGTGATATGAGATGAGAAAGCGGCATAAAGACAATGAAACTGTGATACATTCATATCGCTAGAAAGGAATGTTTGAGAGATGAAGCATAGGACAATTGGAAATTGGCATTAAAATTGTTTGATTAAACTGTACAGAGTGTTCAGATGTATTTTTTTTTTAATCCTACAATCCTCTGTAAAATTTGGTTCTGTTTTTTGCTATCTTCTCTGGTTTTTTCTTTCTGTCTTTCTGTTTTGTTTTTTTTTTGAGGGCAAAGCTTTTTCTTGACAAAGATCTGGTGGGGGGCGGGGGACAGGGACAAATAGCTCATGAACTCAGCCAGTTGGAAGTGGAACTAAGACTTACTCCCAGGGAAAGGACTCAGACCCTTAGGGCATGCAGCTGTGGTCACCCAGTTCAGGCCACCTCCGGGGGACCCTTTTGTCTCAGCTGGCTGGGTGGTGGGGCAGGGGGCAGCATGGTCACCCCTGCCAGGGCCTGTGGTTCCTACCTAAACTCAGGGTCCCGAAGGGCACATCCATCACCTGCCCTCACCCCGCACACTGCTCTGTGTCCGGGGCAACCCATCTGCCCTCTGAGTGGGAAAGTGAGCCCCCGGCTCCCCATTGGTTCCTTCTCCTGCTCTTTACATGGCCTTCTCCTTCCACCTCCAACCGTCCCCCACCCCCCCCACACCCTTTCCTAAAGCCCCCACTGGTTCTGGGCACTGGGTCAAGCCTCCTTGAGCCAGTGGGAACCAGCTTCCAAGAACCATCTCCAACCCCGGCCCCTGTCCCCTTCAGACCACAGACCCACCAGCCGAGCAGCCTCTCCAGGCCACCAGCATTGGCCATGCAGTGCCACCGCAGGGATGCTTCCACTAGGCCCATGTTTAGCCAACTTCCTTGAGCCAGCAGTGCCCAAACCAAGACACTTCCACCGGGTTCTCTTCCCCTCTGCACTCACCACCCTGCCTGTCGCCTGGTCTGTTTTCAGACCCAAGGGCAGCTACCGTCATATCTTATGTGCCTGTGAAGCTTTGCACATACCTGTCCCAGGCGGGTGGACAGGAAATGCTTAGTGAATGTGCAAGTGGCAAGAGCAGTGACCTGAACCAAAGCTGGGAAAGGTAAGACTCAGGTCACCCAGCAGGTGTGCGCCTGGAGCTGTAGTCCTGACAGTGATGCCATGCAGTGGCCTCAGACAGGAGTAGGGGCTGAGCCAGGATTACCCCCAGTGACACTGAGTGGACCTAGACCCTCACACACCTCGGGAGCTCATGCCTTAGGGGAGGGGCCTGGCACTGGCCCTGGGCCGGCTAAAGGTGCCCAATTCATCTCGGCGCCCCACCAGCTCCTCCGAGACCACCTCACACCTGTTAGGCCGACTGTCACCAAGGAGCCGGGCCAGCTCCTTGTCTGGAGAGTGGGCCCAGAGCTACCACCCTTGGCATTCATGGGGTTGGAGGCCCACCTGGGCCAGGTTCCGCATTGAGTAGCCTTCAGCGCAGGTGGCAGAGCCATGCAACCACACAGGCCTGGACCCTTACCTGCCCAGGACGCCTCCAGGGACAGGCGCCTCATTCGCAGTCCCACGCCAATCTGACTTCACCCAAGCCCAAGGGCCATCCAAGATTTCAGGCTGCCCAGCCCAGACAGCCATGCTGGACAGCGGTACCCCTGCTGATATCCTTTCCTCAGTCCTCAAAACAAAGCAATAGCTGAAGGAGGGGCTCTTCTAAAGTCTTATTTTAAACTCATGGTGCCTATCGACACTAGTGGTATAACGCATAGTGATTTTCTTAGACTTTAGTGTCCTGGTTCATCCTTCACACTGTCTCTGCTCATGTCCCAGAGAAGCCACTCCACTGCCCCCACCCCACCCCAACCTGACCACAGTTCCTCTGCCTCCTAGGTCCATACAGGGTGGTTCTAGACCAGGGACAAGAAGGGGACAGTGCCCAAACCTCGAGTGTACTTCCAGTTTCTGGCTGCAGGATGGGCTCGATCTACTCTACTCACAGAAGCTGCTGGGTGGGACCACCAGATTTAGCAGATACGAGTGCAGGTTGCCCGTTAATTTCAAATTTCAGATGAACAGTGAATAATTTTTAGTGTAAGTATATCCCATGTAATCTTTTGGACATACTTATACTAAAAAACATTGTTTATATCTGAAATTCAAATGTAAGTGGGTTTAAATGTTAAATTAGAATATTAAAATGAAATGTAATCTGGCAGCTCAGCGCAGCAGAAGGGGAGGTGTGGCAGGTCTGCAAGGGGCTGTGAGAACAGGCGCCCTCTGCAGGCAGCCTCTGGGAGATGCATAGCGAAAGCCAATGCCCCTTTTCAGGATGCTGGCCCCAGGGTCAGTGCACTTTGAAAGAACAGGTACCCGGGGGGGAGGCGGGCGTTAACCTGGGTGGGGAGGCAGCCTGAGCATGTATGCTCGCATGGCCAGCATCTTGCAACTGGCCCTCACCCACCCGCCTTTCCCACCAGAGGCTCAGAGGGTTTGGTTCTAGCGCCAGACCCCGAGCTTGGGTCCACTCGGGTCATGTGGGGAGGGCGGGAGTGGGGCTGTGGGGTATGGTCTCGGCAGTGCCTCTTTGAGACCCCAGACTCCAAAAGCAGGGAAAAGCATTGAAGGTCACTGGGAAGCACGGAAGCATCTAGACCTTCACTCTTCAACTTCATAGACTCCATGGGGCTTGGGACAATAAGACCCTAGAGGGCGGGAGCAGGTGGTTCTCCTTTGGTGCCTGACATACACTAGGTTTTAAATAAATTCCTGTTGACTGGGTGGCTGGAGGGACTTGTGCTTACACTATAAGGAATCTTGGGAATCAAAATCGCCCAAGCTGTGCTGGGAGCGGTGACCCCACCATCATGGGAGCAGGGGTCCTGGTGACCCCTGGCTGGCTGTTAGGCACCCCAGTCCCCCAACTCGCAGAGAGGGAGCTTGCCCCCTCCCTGGGGACTCAGGTAGCTTGTGGCATTTCAGATTTGTCTAGGTTCTTAGCTCAGCGACCATCATTTAAAAAAGTTTCAGTATTAGATGATTAAACCTGTGATAGTTGTGAGTGCAGAATCATTCGTTTTATTGCAGATGGGTTAAAAAGGCCATTTTCTGGTGGTGTCTAGACGTCACCAGCACTTTACGCGGAACCTGCCTTTTCCTGCCCTCTTTCTCGCCCTCGCTGCCATTTGACAGACAGAGCTCTGGGGGCGGGGGTGGGGGCAGCGGGAGAGGGGGCGCAGGGCTCCTCCAGGCCCGGGCCGGCCTGGGGCTGACCGGGGCCCTTCCCATGCCGTGGAGGGGCACACAAGCCAATGCAGGTTTAGGGGGCCACACATCTGAGCCGACCAAGGGATGTGGAACGTCTCCCCAGCCCTGACCCTGTACCTGGGCCGCCTCTGCGTGTGTGGGAGGGGTGGTGGTGAGGGACGTGCCAGCTCAGGCCGCTGGGGTAACGGTTTAATGGGAAAGGGGCCGCGTGGGAGAAGAACCTAGCAGTGCTCTTCAGTTTCTGCTCCTGGCCTTGCTCCCCCAGAGACTGCCAAGAAGCTGGGACGGAGGGTGGGTGGCCCATGTCACCAGAAGCCATGCGGGGAGAGGCTTAGGGTCTTTCTTGGGCTCTGCAACCGCACAGGCTGGGTTCAGATTCAAGCTCCACCAGCTCCTGACTCTCAGAGCGGAGCCTTGAATTTCCTGCTCTGGAAAATAAAACTTGCGTCAGATGAAGAGTGGTACTGAACTGACCATTCCTCTCCAATGGTGAAGCACAGAGTTACCATACCACCAGCAATTCTACCCCTTATGTATGTGCCCAAGAGAAATACAAACCTCTGCTCACACAAACACTTCACAGAGGTTCGCAGAGGTTCGCAGAAGCATGATTCACAGCAGTCTAAAGGTGGCAGCGATCCAAGGACCCAACACACACAGAAACAGAATGATATGGCCACGTAGTGGAATAGTATACAGCCATAAAAAGGAGTGGAGCGCTGACACCCTATAGAACATGGATGAACCTTGAAACCGTGATGTTTAGCGAAAGAAGACAGGCATAAAACGTCACGTTTTGTATGATTCCAGAAATGTCAGATGTCCAGAATGGGCAAATCCACAGGGGCAGAAAGTGGATAGATTGCCATGGGGTAGAAAGAGCAGGGAAGGGAGATGGAGTATCCTTTTGGGGCGATGAAAATGTTCCAAAATTGAGGTGATGGCACAACATTATCAATATTGTGAAAATCACTTCTACACTCCCGATGGTGGATTGCATGGTGTGTGAATCAGATTTCGATAAAGCTGGATTTCAATAAAGCACCAGTGAATGTGACAATGGTGGGCCTGAGACCCCTGTGAGGGCTGGAGCTGGGTAGGCCTCTAGCAGGCTGCTGCCGGGATGGGGTGGGCTCAGGGGGAACAGAGCATCCTTTGGGGTGCTCACCCCACTTCAGGGACCTCAGGGACTCTAGGCCCCTGGGGGCCCGCCTTGCAGCAACATGTGGCTTGGGCTGAAGCCTCATTGCTGGCCAGATAGGGGATGGATGTGTGGGAAGGGCAGCCTCCTGGGTGGTTTGGGCAGGACCTCCTCTGAGGACGGAGCTGTGTCTCAGCTTTGAATCTGGGGCAGAGCCCCTCCTGCCCGAGCCACCGAGTGTCTCCCAATGAGAATACTCCCAGGGGTCGGGGGTGACTCGGGCTGACCTGGGTAAGGAAATGGAGTGTGCGAGCCCCAGCTGCTTGCTTCCAGAAGACTTCGAAGGGACTGCGGGAAAGCGAGTGACCGGAGGCAGATATCGGGCATGTGTGTTCTCCCCTCACAGACTCACTCACATGTCCTTTGTCAGAGAGAGGCCCCTGGAAGGTCAGCGTTGCTGCCCCACAGATCCCAGCCTCATCCCCACCCTGGCAGTTCAGCAACACCCCTGGGAGGGTCAGGCTCTCCCAGAGCCCAGCAAAGGCAGCTTGTGCCCAGTGGGGAGTGAGGACCCCGCAGTCTGCATGCTGACCCCCTCCACAGATCTTCACGCCTTCTATTCCCATGTTCAGGACAAGGAGGATGAGAAGGTGACCCAACCCCAGGCTGCTCAAAGAGGTGCCACCAGCTGCCTGTGACACCTGAAGGATGAGCAACCAGCCTGGGCGAGTCTGGGCATAACGGGGAACAGCCCGTGCAAAGGCTTCATGGGAGCCAGGACGCCCCCCGGAGAGGGAGACGCCCACAAACCGATGCTGCAGGAGAGGGAGCTGGGCGCCTGTGGTCAGCGGTCAGTGAGACACAGGACCGCGGGAGACTACGGTGACTCAGCTTGGGGGGTGGGGGCAAGGCCATCTGATTCCTGTCACCTTTTATACATTTGCTTCTGGAGTACCTTTTGAATCTTTACAGTTTATCAACTGCCGAATATTTGAACAGCCCCTTCCAAGGGAGGCCTCCCCCAGGTGTGACAAAGGTCAGGAACCTCCCTCAGGGGACTGGGGTGGCAGATGTGGCACCGAGAACCAGGTCAGGCAGAGACCAAGGCTCTGCTGGCATTTTCATAATTTATTGTAAATTGTTCCTGCTTTATTTAATTTTCATCAATTCAACTTAATACAAGCTTCCCCAGAGTCTGCGGGCCCGGATGTTGAAGGCAGTCCACATTTTTCAGGGAAAAGGAGCCATGCCCAGCAAGGGGACTCCACCTCGACGCCAGGGCCACCGGCCTACCCGGAGCGGTGTGGTCCAGGCCTTGGCTCACCCAGCATGCCTGCGTCCCTGCCCTGCCCGGGGACATCTGCCTTCCACAGAAGGACTTCAGATTGCTGTGGTCTCCCGAACCTGAGCCCAGACCCGATGGCAGGTGCTAACTTCTAACGAGTGGTGCCTGGCCCGTGGTCCGCCCAAGAGCTCCGAAGCAGATCCAGCATGGCACCTGGGCCGGAGCCGGCTGTGGGGTAGCCCCTCGGAGGGGAGGCTCAGAGCACTGGAGCTGAGAAAACATGGGCAGAGTTCGCAGGACAGGGCTGTCCCCTTTATTCCTACCTAGAAGTGGGGGTGGGAGAGGCACCACCCCACCGGCAAGCCTTCTGGCCCCCAGGAACTGCCTGACCCCTGACCCTGCCCAAGCCAGCCATGGTCCCTGTGGGCCTATGGGATCTCCGGGGCCGAGCGAGGCACACGAGCCTCACATTCCCCAACAGCCAACCTGTCCCGAAAACTGTACCCTTGAAGCAGAAGTGAGCCTGTGGGTGGGCCAGCGGCTAGAAGGATTCCAAGTTAAAGTGGCAACTTCCGGAAACTTCCAGCTTCCGGGCTCCTCCAGGCCAACGCTAATTCCTGGACTGAGTCTACCGCCTCCTGGACTTGCCACTTGCCTGGGGGCCCTGCTGTTATGGGACTAGTCAGAGGCTTTGGAGACTGTGAGCAGAGATGGAGACCCAGCCAAGGAGGGCCTCTCGGTAGGCCGGCCAGGCCCTGGAGGATGGGGGAGGACGCCCAGGTGTGGGGTGGCCAAAAGCCTGAGCGCATGAGGGTGAGCAAAGACCAACTGAGACGGTTTTAGCTGGAGCAGCCCCTGGGTCCAGGGGCCAGGTCTTCCTCTCTTTGCCCAGGCCTGTCCATGGTAGTGCCAGCCACTCTCTTGCAGCTCAGCTCCGCTGGGGACCTGGGTGCCCACACTCTGGAGCCTGGGTCCCGTCATTCCCCGAGAAGTGCCTGACTTCCCATCCAGTTGGTGAGACTGGTACCTAGGGAGGAGGGGCCTGTCCATGGAGCACGGAGGGGTATTCTCACACCATCAGTCATTGGGTTTACCCCCTTCGCCCCTTCTAGACAGGAGCCACCCTCACCCAGCTGCAGTTCAGAAGCTGCCTGCAGTTGTGCCAGCCCCTGAGGATAACCAGGAAGGACCCTCCCCCAGAACCCACTCACAGCCTGCCCAGTAATTCTGAGCATCTCACCTATCAGGCCCTGTTGCCAGCAGCAGTGTCTGTTCCCCGTGGAAACGGGCACTCTAGGGTGCTATCCGAGCCCCGGTGAAGCCGGCACCGACTTTCATAAACGCTTCAATATGATTAGTGTGCCAGGCCTGGATGTGATGGCTCTGAGGCTGGGGATGGGGAAGAGGTTCTGGAGAAGCTGACCTGGTTGAGGGTACAGGATGAGGTGGCGCTATCAAGTGTGAGGTCGACCCAAGACGGAGGGCCAAACAAGCTTGTCCTCCATACGTAGGTGCCCGGGGACCTTTGGTGAGGAACTGAGTGGGTGCTGGGGGGAGGATGTCTGCAGGCCTCTGTCGACGCTGTTAAACTCTGCACTACATCCCCTCCCCGCCTGGGTGTCTGGGGCCAGGTATCGGACCCCTGCCTTCTGCCCCAGTAAGTTCTCGGCTGGGAGCTCCGTGAGCCCAGGGAACGGAGGGACGGAAGTGCTGCTGTAGACGTCAGGGCTCCCTCCTGCCTTGTCCTTAGTCCTTGGTGGAGAGTGACACGTCCGAGCGATGGCTCCAAACCGCCCCGGCAATCGTGATCTAACGTCACCTTCTCTCGCCTTGCGGCTTTAAACAGCAATGAGAGACCTGACGCTTTTTTCTTCCCATTTTTTATTAGTAACTCATCCTCTAACTGTTGGCCAACAAGGTGAAGGTAAAAGAAAATGGTGCCCTTTGCTGCTATAACAAGTGTGTTTCTGGCAGCAGCCGTGATAAGGCGCACCTGTCATTGAGGTGGCATGGTCCCCGGCTCAGGGGGGCCTGCCGCCGCCAGGGATGCGCACATACCTCATTTACCTCGTGCACATCTCTGCCTGCCACGATCTGTCTGTGGGTGCTCAGGCTGTCCTTGCTAAATCAATCAGACCCAACCACCACAGAGTGACCAGCCTGCAGCCCCTGCAGGACTGATGTGTGTTTCATCCCCACCTGGACAGTAAGACCCACCACGCATGTGCAGAGTGTCAGAAAGCCTCCCCTCCCCCCAAGGAGCCTTTCCCTGAAGCCCCACCATCAGCACATTCCTCTGTTGTTGCCCTCCTTGGGCTTTTCCTTTCAAAGGCCACATCCTCCTTGGGGGGGTGGGGGGGTGGGGGCTGCGTGTTGAGATATAGTAGCCACTGACATTTTAGTATGAATGAATTTCTCAAGTCCTTTCCGCTTTACCGACAGCAGAAAGCAGAAAGTTTAGGTGTTGATAGTGGGGAAGGACAGCAAGGACTGCTGGGATAAGCGGAAAGAATGGGGTGCTCTAGGCTTGAGTCTGTAAATCTTAGCTGCCCCAGCCCCCAGGGAAGAGCCCCCTTGCAGCCCTGCCCCGACCCCCTTAGTTTGGAAGCGAGGTCTATTTCAGGGACACAGATCAGGTCTGGTAGAGCTAGGGGTGATCAGGCCACTCAGAAATGCTTTCAGGGGACGATGACTAGGGGGCAGCAGGGATGGCCCAGCAGTGCAGAGGGTCCGGCTGAAGCCAGGAGCAAAGTGCTCCTGGAAGAGGAAGCCCTGAGGAGACCTTACAAAGTAAAGGGGAGGTTCCCTTGAGCCAAGGGCAGCCTGCCTGCTGCCCAGGCCTTGGGGAGGGGGAGGGGCATCTGTGTACCTGGGCTCCTGGTGGAGGGAGCTTTGCTCTGGTCCTGGGAGGTCAGCCAACCCCTCGGGGTCTCTCTTTGGTCCTCAGGGCCCCAGACAAGTCTTCCCCCTCCACAGGATGGGTCCTCGGGGACCCGGGAGGTCCCCAGGTCAGCCCAGGAGGGTCAGTGTAGGGGCCAGGGAGGCAACGACAACCTGGCTTCCCCAGGGTGCCCCCCATCCCCCGCAGGTACCATCTCAGGCTCCGACTCCCTCACCTGGCCAGAAAGCAGCTGCAGGAGGCACAGGGATTTCTGTCCCGCAGGTGCCAACACTTTAATTTCCCTGGATTTATGGCCTTTTCTCTGGCTTCACTATGAGATAAGGACGGAGCCCATCACTGTCAGACTGCGCTCAGGATGTGCAGCCGACTGTACAGACAGACACCGATGCCATTTACTGCCGCAAAGGCGGGCAGGAGGGTCCCCCCAGCAGCCCTGGCCGCTGGCCCCCAAGGTCTGTGAAAACCCCACAGCAACAACTATCATGTTTGATGGGGAAGGACGGGGAGATTCGCCCCCTAAGATCAGGAACAAGACGAGGATGCCGCTCTTGCCACCGCTATTCAACATCGTCCTGGAGGTCCAGCCTGTTTAATTAGGCCCAAGCAGGAAACCCCCCTAATGCCCCTCACCAGTGAATGGACAGCGCGTGGGCACTCACACAAGGAGTGCAAGTCAGAACACAAAGGAATGAGTGATCTCCTGAAGCAGAAACTCAGACAGAGCTCAGAGCTTATGCTGCATTGAAAGAAGCTGATAAAAAGGGTGCACATTGTGTGATTCCACTTATACGTAATTCTATTATATAATTCAACTTCTAGTGACAGAGGGCAGATCAGTGGTTACCTGGGGGGCAAGGGAACGGGAGGGATGACACCTTTAGGAGCGACTGCCAGTTTCACCAGTTCGATGGTGGTGACTTCACAGGCACGCACACACGCTGAACTGGCGGTGGGTACAGCTTATTGCATGTTGATCACACCTCACTAAAGCTGTTTGAGAATCTAGATGTTCAGAAATAATAACCCCTCAAAATTCAATGTATTGTACACTTTATATCTGTGCACCTCACTGTATGTCAAGCTGTCTTCAGTAATAAAGCGACAGAGCCAGAGGGAGAGCATCGCCCGCGTGGGGAGCCTGTAGGAGAGGGGGGCTGAACCCTTCACCCTGAAGCAGCATCTCCTGGACTCCTCCCCACCCCCACTCTGTTGGGGCCCTGAGGTCCTGAGCACCGAGGCTGCAATGACTGTGGCCTGATGTGATCAAGGTTCCAGACTAGCACAGCGAGCTCCGCGATGTTTTCATTTCAGATCAGACCACAGGCATCCTCTCTCTTTACACTCATGTCTTCTTCCCAGCCTGACCACCCCCTGCAGGCAGAGAGGTGGCAAAGGGCCAGAGACATGGGCAAGCCTAGAGCAGGGACTCTAGGGTCCTATGGGCCAGGGCCCCTTGCGGTCTCCACAGTGCGCTCTTGGGGCAATTTTGTAAAAATCTGGGATGTTTTTGGCTTTTACTGAGCTATCAGTGAGTTCCCTTCCTCACATCCTCCCAGTCTGATGCTTCCTTCCATGGCTGGAGGATGGGAGACTTGGCCCCACCAGAGGCCTCCAACCCCCAGAGGGGGTGAGTGGTGGATGAGAGTCCCAAGGAGGCCCTTGGGCAGTGGCCATGCTGCCCCAAGAACCCACCCCCTGTGGCCAGTGGGTTTCCTCCTTCTCTAGCAGTGATGCTGCCCGGAGGGGCAGTCAGGAGGCCCCTGCCCAGACCTTAATTCCCCAGAGGCCCTTCCTCTGGCCGCCCCAATCTAGCAGAGCCGCGCATCCTTCTCAACAGGCTGATCTTGTCTCTAGGGGCCGGGCACTCCTCAACCTGGAAGTTGGTGAACGAGTCTCCATCCCGGAAGCTGAGACCTCGCCCAGTCCCCTGGGGCCCTGTGACCAGGGGCAAAGTGGCTGACCTCTGAGAGCCTGGGTTTCCCACTCTGCAAAATGGGGTACTCATCACTGCCCCCTGAGGGGCGGCTGGAACATGGCAGGATCTTACCATGTGAAGCACGAAGTGCCTGGTGAGCATTAGGCCTGAGCGCTCACTGGGGTGGCCTCTGTCTGAGTAGCGAGTGGCAGGGGCCGCAGGAAAAGCCATCACAAACTGGGAACTTAAAACAACGAAAATCTATTCTCATGGTTCCGGAGGCTGGAAATCCGAAATCAAGGCGTTACAGGAGCATGCTCCCCGAATGTCTCCAGAGGGCCCTTCCTGCCGCTGCGGCTTCTGGCGCTGCCGGGCTTCCTTGGTGTGGCGGGGCCGGTGGTTGCACTGCTCCAGCCTCTGCCCCTGCCTTCATGCGACCTCCGGCCTGCGGGTCCATATCTTCTCCCCTTCTTCCCTCTTTAGGACCCACCTGGATAATCCAGGAGGATCTCACCCCCAGTTCCTTAGCTTAATGACATCGACCAAGACCTTTTTCCAAATAAGGTCTGTTTCGCTGGTTATGGGGCTTAGGATGTGGGCATGTCTTTCGGGGGGCCACCGTTTGGCCCACCACAGCCCCCAGGCTGGGGGCAGTCCACAGGTTCTTCCTGAGGCCCCTGTCCGTGTGGTAGTGTCTGGCCACCGATTACTCTTCCTCACTCAGCCCTCTTTTGCCCAGTCACCAGGGAGAGCTGGCCCGGTTCCCACGGAGCCTCGCGTGGCCTCGGGCAAGGCCTGGGGCTCTCTCAGGCTTCCAGGGGAAATGCCTTCCACTGATGCGTGGGTCTCCTTTGTTGTGACTTCCTTGACGCTTTATTCAGCAGCGGCGCTGCCTGGCAAGTGACCTCCTTGCACTGCCAGGACTGGTGTCTCCTCTTTCTCTTTGATTTCTCCCCAGCTGGAATGCAGACAGCAGTCTTGTTAGTGTTTAACACCTCCACGGGGACAAGGACAGGGCTTGCTCTGAATCCCCGGGGGCCCACACTGGCATCAGGGTGCGCAGCAGCGTTTGAAGTGGTGGGTCTTCGGTGGGAACCAGGGCTCTGCAGAATGGTTAAGGGAAATCCCGGGCAGCAGCGGTGAGGAGAAAATCCCAACCAGTAACACCGAGAAATGCTGGGTAAGCTGCAACGAGCATCACCGTGGGTTCGGGGGAGACTCTGTCCTAGCCCACTCGAGCTACTGTGACAGAACACCGCAGGCTGGGGCTTCTAGACAACAGACATTTAATTCTCACAGTCCTGGAGGCTGGAAACCTGAGACCGGGGAGCCGGCATCAGCGTAGTGGGCTTCTGGTGAAGACTCTCTTCCATCCCTGCCTTACCTGGGCCCAAGGCGCTGTCTCATATGAGCCAACACCCAAAACCACTGGTTAAGAGATGGGGGCCCCCACTGCTCCAACCCCCTAACGCGCCACGGATGCAGAGACCAGTCTTGCCACTTGGTTCTGCGTGTCCCCCAAATCCATATGTTGAAAACTACCCCCAAGGTGATGGTGTTAGTGGGTATGGCCTCTGGGGTGTGACAAGGACATGAGGATGGAGACCTCATGAGTGGGATTAGTGCCCTGATAAAAGTTACACACAGAGCTCCCTCGCCCCCTTCTGTCCTGTGAGGACACAACAGATCCCAAACATACTCGGAAATGAGTACATTTGATGAATAGGGGCAAATTCCCACCTAGGCTCAGCCAAGCGAAGACCTAGGAGCCCAGGTGAGGAGTGATCTTGGTGATGGGTAGAGAGGAGAGTCTGACGGCTTCGAGGAATCGCAAATGGACTGGCCGCAGACGTCTCACTGGCAGCGAGAGTCCGGGAGATGACAGAATCGTGTCCCCCCGGTCCAGAGGGAGGAGCCACAGGCTGACAGTCCTCCCCCTCCCTGCTGACCACCGCCGGCACTGACAGAGATGGGAAGACACTTCAGATCAGTCTAGATGGAACGGTTTTCCACTCCCCGACTCCTGCTGAAAGAGCTATTCAGGGAGAAGGAAGATGTGCAAGACAGTTATAAGGAAAATAATTTTTAGAAGTTTTCAAAGATATAAAAGATCTAAATAAATGGAGAACTATGATGTTCTTGGATGGAAAGACTCATTATGGCAGAGATTACAATTCTCCTGAAATTAACCTGTAAACTCAATGCAATTTCCATCAAAAGCTCAACAAATATTTCTAGGATGTTGACAAAGTAACCCTAGAATATATCTGGATGGAAAGGCCAAGAGTTGCCGAGCCAATTTCGAGGAAGAAAAAAAAGGGAAGTTTCCTCAACCAGATATCAAGGTTTACCATCAAACTAAAGTCATTAGAACATTAGGGGATGGACAGAAGGAGAGGGAGGAGAACAGACAGCTAGAAAGATGTCCCCACATACCTGGCCGAGTGGCCTTCGTGGGGAACCACTCAGGGACCAGGAGAGTGGAAGGGTGGGATCTGCAGGGGCCTGTATGGTGGGAGCAGCCTCAGACCCACTTGTAAGGGCCAATGGTTACATTTTTGAGAATGTGGCTAATGGCTTGTTAAACACAACCCCCGCGAGAAGTTAAATTACGTACGTAGACTTCCAGTTAGTGATGAAATGAGAGCAACTTCAGCTTAATGAATATAACTTCAGAAATAGAAGAACGGTGGGTCACATGGCAACGCACTGGGCGGACTGGGGTGCAGCTCTGCCCCTTCCAGCTACCTCTGGGCACAAAAGCAAAAGTCAGTGAAGGAGTTCCACCAAAAAGGACTGGCCACGTAGGATTTGTAATAAAGAGTGTCACATATTTTATCACTATTACTGTGTGCTGCACATCAATATCTCCATAAAATTTGTAGCAAACTGCTGTTGTACGTATGTCAACACAGACACTAGGATAACACTGGGTAACACACACACAGAGTGAAATGGCCACTTGCATAGTATGCGCAAAGGAGGCCACCACTGTGTGAGTGTCAAAACACCGAAGGCCCAGTGGTGTGTGCCCGTGTTCAGTGTTGGAGGAGGGCCCACCATTACAACTGTTATTTTCTGTGTTCTTCAGCACAAAGTTTGAAAACTGGTTTTAAACAGAGCTAGGACTTGCCTCCCAGAGTCCCCTCTCCCAGTGGGACGCCCACACTTCCACCTCGAGGGAGTGTTTCCACCCACTTCTCCGAGGCCAGGGAAGCAAGAATGCTGCCTGGGCTCAGGTGACCCCACCTCCTGGAGTTCAGGGCAGACTCTTGCTGTGGGCTGCCAAGAAATGCCCTCTCGTGTTCCTGGCCATGCTGGAGGGTGGGGGAGTGGGGGCACAGGCTGTCTGCGTCCCGCCTGGCCGGCTGTGCGCTAGGTGTCCACCTTCTCTGCCTCCAGGCCCCTCCCTCATCCTCCAAGCCGATCCGTGGTTTGGAAAGGCAGAGCGCCAGGTTGGCAGCACAGCCACAGCCGAGAATCGATCTGATCGTAATTGGGACTTGGAAGAGGTTTAATATTTAACTGGATTAAATATTTAAACAGGACGAGCTGACAGAGAGCAGGATGGCACAGGAAGATGGAGAGACGGGTCCTAAAGATGGGGGGTAGGCTCCACCCACGCAGACACCCAGGCCTGCCTTCTGGGTATACAGCATGTGCTCAAGGAGTTCCTCTTGGAGAGGATGATTTCGTTCCAATGATCTGGGCTGACCGAGGAGTTTCCTGCTGCCTGCTCTCTGGGTGTGCAGAGAACCTCTCCAGTCCCCTTCCAGGGGGACCCTATTTATTACATACCAACTATATACCAAGCAGGGCTGAAGGTTGGAAGTGCCTTGCAAACGCTCCTGTAAGGCTTCCAAGGTCTACCTCCTCCAGGAAGCCTTCCTGGACTGGCCCAGCTCCTCATTACACATGCTGTTACTCTCCAGCATGTCCCTGTACCCATGTCATTTATAAGGATCTTTGATGTAGCTACCTGTCTTGATGTAGTTAGCACCTTGCATGCAGTCACTGCTCCATGCCGGTCCTTGACGGAGAGGCTCCTCGTCTTGGCTGGGGCTCCCAGCAGGCAGCACAGGTAGACTGGCCTGGGGACATGAGGCTGCAGGAAAGCCCAGATCCCAGCTTTCTGCAGGCAGGGCCAGAATTAGAACTGCCAGGCTCGAGGCCCTGTGATGTCTCAGTGTCTGAGACTCTGGGGTCAGGGGACAGGACTTGGCTCAGTGTTGTTCCAGCTGGGGAAGCTGCCTAGGGATGGGTGGCTTGGAGGGACGGTCCCAGGGAACTGGGTAAGGACAGGGCTGTGCAAGTCTCTTGGGGCTGCTGGAGGGCCCGAAACCATGGAAATTCATCCTCTCCTTCTGAAGGTTAGAGGTTTGAGATCAAGGTGTCATAGGACCCGCTCCTTCTGGAGGCTCTGAGGAGGATCGTTCCTGCATCGTCCAGCTCCAGATGTGGCTGGCAATTCTTAGGTTATGGCTGCATCACCCCAGTCTCTGCTTTTGTATTCACGCAGCCTCTTCCTGTGTGTCTGTGTCTTTAAATCTTTTCTTATAAGGACACCAGCCCTTGGATGAGGGCCACCCAAACGACCTCACCTTAACTTGATCATTGGCAAAGGCCATTTTTCCAAATAATGTCCCATTCACAAGTACTGGGGGTTAGGACATAAACTTAGCTTTTTGAGAGATCAAATCCAATCCACTATCCAGGAGCCACAAGGGCTCGGAGAGGTGGGGAGCAAACTACGGGTCTCACCACTGCTCTGGGGCTGATGGCTGAAGCCCCAGCCCCCTGAGGGTCTGAGTCTGGTTCCTTGATGTGCACGGACAGGTGGGGCTGGGCCTGTGTTTCCTGATTCTGAGCCCACGGTGGAGATGATCCCCTAGCAGTGAGGGCAGGCCATGGGCATCGAGCTGGGGAGGGCAGAGTCCCTCCTCAGGTGTTCAAAGACAATGGTCTGTGACCACCTGACCCCGAAAGGCTAGGAACTGCTGATCTCCTCATTTACCCCTCTCCCCATTATCCTTCCAAACTTTGGAAATGTCTGATCTTTGCTCCCCACACCACAAAAGCACTAGTGAACTGGAAGAGGCAGTTCGAGAATTTCCAGGCAGTGGCACTGTCCTCCTCCCCCCACCCTTCAACTCCCCAAAGGGTGTCTCTGAGCTGAGCACTTGAGAGGCTGGGACAGTGGATGGGCCTATCTAATCACAGGGCCCAGGGTCTCCCAGGGCTCACAGCCAATCCCCTATCTTCCCACAACCTGTATCAACTCTGAGTGGACCAGCAAGACTTCATGGCCTGGGTGTCCTTGAATCTCAGACATCCTCGGTGGAGCCCTGCATCCTGGGCCTGTGCGCAGCTGTAGACATTCAGGCCGGTGAGTAGCAGGCAGCCAGGCAGCCTCCTGTGCAGGGGGATGAGGAGGGAGGGGCGCTTGGTGTCCCAAGGCTCTGTCCCCAACTGCCCAGTGCAGGGCCGCGTGATCGTGGGGGTGGCTTCCCGCGTACAGCACCCACGTGGCCAGGCTGAGCTGGGTCTGCGGAATGTCAGCTCGGTGCAAGAGGAAGTGAGCAGGGTGGCTGGTCCCTTTGATGTCTTGCAGACCCCGGGGGAACCGGGAGAGACAGCCCACACCCAGGCTGCCTTCCAGGTGGACCCGGAGCTTCCTGAGGCAGGTCAGGTCTGGGAATGGGCCCGAGGGTGCGGCCAGGGCTGAAGGAGATACAGAGCGGGGAGGGAGAGGCTGAGCTGGAGCCTGACTCCCACGGAGGACACTGTGGAGCGGCAGCTGTGCTGACCACCCAAGACATGGGCAAATTGGGCCCAGTGCTTCTCTGGCCACCTGGGAGCTGATAGGGGCTCTGGGGTCAAAAGACTGACGGAGACACTTACCTGGCCGCTCTACGGCCTGGATGTGTGACTTATCCCTCTGAGCCTCGATTTCCTTACCTATAAAATGGGTTCAGTAATCATACTTGTTGCAGGGCGGTCAGGGGATGGGGCTGGGGTCTTTATACCCTGCCACAGGTCTCTGGTTAATGGTTGTCCCTGGGTGTGGGGGCAGTGGGTCGCCATGGGGGAACAGGGTGGGCCAGGGAAAGGCCACAGGGCACCATCCTGCCCACAGGGGGAAGTGTGTGTGTCAACCCTTGGCTTCTGGGGTGGACACACAGAGGTGACAAGGTTCCTGATTTAGTCCTCACTCCCCTCCTCCCCCAGACAGGCAGGGGCAGGGGCGTCTCATCAGGTCTGCTGATCTGCTTTTTGTGGCTCGAGGCCTGATCCCAAAATAAAATATTTGGTTTCCAGGGCTGATGGCCTTGAAATGCAAATATTGCTTCTCTCTTTCCAACAGGCTGCCAAATTTGGGTCTCTTGGAGCCCTCAGATCCCTGCTGAGGTAACCAGGCAGGGCGGCTCCTTTTGCCCCCACGACATCCTCCCTCCTCCGGGGACCCACAGGCTGGCCCGCGCCCAGTCCCAGCCACAAGCCGGTAGAAGGCAGAGGTCAACCCTGGGCAGCAGGGTGGGAAGGGAGCACGGAGGCCTGGAGCCCGCACAGTCCCGCTGTCTCCCATCCCATCGGGTCCTGTTCTCTGCCCATGCGGGCTCTCACTCTGAAGTCTGCACTAGCGTGTGATGTGTTGTGTTGTGTCCTTCGGCCCCCTCCCAACCAGAAAGGGGCCGCACAGGGAAGGGCTGTGTGTAGACAAATCCTCAGATGCTCGGGCACGTGGGCTCTGCCGGTGAGGACACAGGGTGACAGGGAGCTTTCCGGGCAAAACCCTCAGGGCTTCCTCTAAAGGAGGCCAGGCAATGCTTAGATAAGCGTAAGTGTAAACACCCGCCAAGCAGGTGGGGGCCTGTCAGCGGGGTGGGGGACCTGCCACGTGCGGCAGAGGTTCTCGGACTCCTCCTTTTTCCAGGCCCTGAGTTGGGGGTGGGGATCTCCCAGAAATTCCAGGCTCCACTCGGGGCAGCAGTGTGCCCCCTGCTCCTGCCGGGAGCACCCTTCTCAGGTTGGCCGCAGTGCGGCCAGGCAGGGAGGCAGGCGAGAGCACCCAGGATGGCCTCCCTTTGGGCCAAGGCATGGCCGCTCCTGGCCGTATGGGCAAAGCGAGACCCCTGGAAGATCCCCGAGGTGCACTCAAGCGTTCTCTGTGCCCCCTGCCACACCCGAGGTGGCACCACAGCTAAGCCTAAGCAGCCTGTCGACTACCTACCCCGCAGAGCCTGCACAGCAGAGGGGACAGTAAGCAGGGCCTCCTGCCCCTCAGCCTAAGGGCACTTGGGGACCTGTGTTCCCGACGCGGTGGGGTGCGGGGGGCTCCCGCTGGGGGAGCAGCCTAGGCCTGGCCTCCCTCCAGCCCACCACCCTACAGAACAGCCAGTATGGTCTCCAGAGAAGAGGGCCAGGCCAGTGCCTCCTCGCTGCGGGGACACAGGGCCGAAATCTTCAGCCAGGATTCTGGGAAGGCCCCTTCGCCAGCTTTGGCACAGGGAGGAAAAGGCTGGTGTCTACGGCTGGACTGCTTCCAGGTAGGACCACAGCAAAGCGTCTAGTCAGAAGTGGAAGCTGCAGGGAGGGGGTGCCCCAAGCCCTGGGGTAGAGAGAACTGGGCTGGCAGGCACTCCCCCACCCCCACCCCCATCCCCTGCAATCAGACACCTGGGGCTGGGAGGCCTCTGCAGAGATGAACCACCACTGAAGCCACGCCGCAGCTGGGTCAGTTCTAGGGTGGGAAGAGGACTGTGTCCCAGTCCCAACTCTGGCTGAGTGGCATGACCTCAGGTGACACAGGGCCCAGTGTGGCAGTAGGGGTGGGGTCCTCACCGTCTTGCTCTGATGATGATACCAACCTCTGATTGGGAGATCATACCCTACCAGTGAACCTCAGGTCACACTTCACACGTGGGTGGCATGTCACCCACTGTCCTAAAATTGAATTCTCAGAAAAGCTGCTCCAACCTCAGATGGGGCCTAGCACAGCCCTCTACCTGGTTTCCTGGTCTGAGGATGGCCCGGAGGCCTGAGCACCAGGGATCAATCTAAGACTTGAGGGGGCCGGGGCATTCCTGGGGTTGGGGCCCATTTTCTCTTTCTGGGGTCAGGCAATCCCTGGCACCAGATGTTGAGCAAGGAGGTTTGACCAGCAGAGGACCTTCAACAGCCTGGGACCCTCAGCCCCCACCCCTGGGGGTCTGCAGCCCAGGGCACAGTCCGGGGAAGCTTGGGGGTGGGGGTGAGACAGAGGCCAGCCTAGCCAGTGTCCTCAACCCAAAGTCCCCCACCTGCAGGGCAGTGGAGCTGGAGGTGCTGAGTGGAGGCAGGACAGACCGGCATGGGCACAGGGGCTCTGGTGGTGTGGGCAAGGGGTTGCCAGGCAACCACCAAATGCATCCGGCTGAGTCTGGGCTGAGTTTCGGCTTAGTCTCTGTTCCCTGGGGAGGAGGAGCCGCAGGTTTCAACATTCACAGGTTGCCACTTTCTGAGGCGCTTCTGTTCTGGATGGCAGGAAGGGACAGTGTCCCTCATGGAGCATTGGGAGCCCTGTGTCCTGTGCTGGCAGGGGCCTAGCCACTGGTCCCTGGAGGGGGAACATACTGGGCCCCATGTTCTCCAGGCCCTGGGCTGTCTGTGCTCCCAGGACAGGGGCCAGCCAAGTTCTCCCAGGGGCTTAGAGCTGGAGTCGGAGAGGCTGTGATGGTGAAACTCCAGACCCTGGGCCTGCGGCAGGGCCCAAAAACAGCACAGGGGACCGCCTGTCTTCTCTGCCTGGCCGAAGCGAGGGAAGGACCCAGCCTGGGGTCCGGCTGCTCCAGGTCACCCCCAGGGGCGAGCATCACACGAGCAGAGCCTCCCCTGCACGGTGCTCTGAGTCACCTCTGTGGCCCGTGGGGGAATAGGGTGTGGCCCATCTCCCTAGGCCTTAATTTCCCTGTAAATGCCATGGCATTTGGGTACCTGATTGTTTCCTGAGATCCTGAGTGACTCATGGGCCTGGGCCCCTGTTGGCCAGAGGACTGGGGATTCCTGTGGCTTCCAGTAGGTATGTTGGTGGGGGCGGTGGGGAGGAAGAGCCAGAGATGTCCTCTTCCTGGAGGCCCAGCGCTGCCCTGGGGGCACTGACCCCTTGCCGAGTTTCTCGGGGTGGGGGGTGAGGGCTGAGGACAGTGGGGGGTCTTCAACCAGGCATGGGGACAGTAGGATGTAGACACTGCCTGCCAAGGTACTAGCCTGGTCCATCCCTCGTGGGCTGAACTCCAGCACTTGGCCAGGTGAACCAAACGGTCTAGCCAGGCTCACGCAGGACACTGCTGAGCCACCAGGTTTTCCAGCACCTTCTGTGGTCCTGTTTCCTCTCCCACAGGGTCTTCCCACCAATTTGGGGTGGGAGTGGGAGTGGGAGTGATTCCTGCTGACCCTCTGGGAAGTGTCAGGAGTTGGGAAAAGGCCACTTGTGTGGGAAGGGACTTACTGGCTGTGATCCTCTTTCCATGGAGACCCCCAAGCGGTTCCCCTCAAACTGCAGACAGCATGGAGCCTCAGTCTCCCCACCCATCATGTAGGTACAGTTCCTTCTAAGCTCCTCCCTCCCCGGGCCTGGGCTCTCTGTGCCTTGGCTGCACACCTGGGCCACCAATCATCCCTCTTTCCCTCTGCTTCTATATCCTCATACAAATGAGAGCATTCCAGGTCTGAGGGTGTTCCCCAGGAAGGCGCCGAGTGCCCGGGAAGCTGAGTTGGCCATCTCTCCATCCAAGGGTACCGGAGGTGCAGCCCCTTCCTCTGGGGTCAGGGCAGTTGGGCTTTGGGGCACCCGGACGCCTTCAGCCCCCTGGAGGCTGGAAGCCTCAGCTGAGGGCCCCTCAAGGTCCCAGGATTTCCCCATGCCATAGAACTTGTGACTCCTGGGAGGAGGGATCCTCCCTAACCTGTGGAATTGCAGCCCAAACCAGCAGATAGATGCACTCAGCAGCAGTTTGGCAGGACAGCCATTGAAAATGTGCAAATTTACACGTGTGAGTCAAATAGACTCAGGATTTCCCTGTTATTGGGCATAAAATGAGCGCATGAGATTTCTAAGTGCAAAATGTGCATTCACTGTAGTCCCAAGTGCCAGCAGTTGACAAAGGCCCTTCAGAGCTGGGAGCTTGTAGATGGACAGGAAGCCCCAGCCCATCCCCCTGCATCCACTCAGCCAGAGGCCTGGACTCAGGGCCCCCATCCCAGCTACCTGTCCTGTGGCCAGGACTCCCCGCCTGCCTGGCTGGAACGATGCTGCCCTCCCCTGGCACTCCTACCTGCATCTGGAACAGTTCCACTTGGCTGTGTCCCGGGTTGGGGGAAGTCTTCCCTGTCTCTGGATCGAGGAGGCTCACAGCCCCCACCCAACAAGTCCTTCTCTGTAAAGTCTGGGCCGCTGTGGGGTTTCATTCATTCACATGACAAGCGTTCAATGAGCATGCTCTGCACCTGTCCGTGGCCGGCGCGAGAGGCCTGGAGCCAGAGACTGCACAACGAGGAACCTCAAGGTGGTGACGTCGGGCCCTTCCTCTTCCGCGCACCCACATGGGCCCCAGGGTTCTCACCTACCACTGGCTGCCTTTTGTGGCTGCTCTGAAGTCTCTGATGCCTCCAGGAGAATCAGGGTGGCCATGCAGTCAGGACAGGGCCTATAGGTCCACAGTGTTCGGCCCCCCCAGTCCTCATGGGGACCCTGGGATGCAGCCGAGCACTCCCTACTCCTGATTCCCCACAATTCTGTCCTTCCAGAAATGATTTCCAGGGCGTCCAAGTCTCAGGAAGCTTCTGGAGTGTTCTAGGCCTAGTAGGAGGAACAGACGGTGAGGCCCGAGACAGGGGCACTAAACCTTGACCCTCCGTATTGATCGGGGATAATTACCTGATGGTAAAACCCATTAGGTTCTCACGCATCATTAAAGACTTTAAAAATAACAATTTATCACCGATGCCACCAGAGGGCCAAAGTTCAGACCAGGATGTTGTGTGCCTGATTGTGAAAAGTTGCCTGCCACCTTGACACAGGGGCAGGGTGTTGTCGCCCCAGTGGGGGGCACCTTGTCTCCTAGGGTTGTTAGGGAGAAGCAGGTTCTCCACCTGGGACTTTGGGTCCGCTTCGTAGCCCAGGGTGCTTTGGAACCCAGAGCGCTTCGCTTCATGGGCCCTAGGCACCAGGGTACCCAGGGAGCGGGCGCACCCAATGGGAAGCCTGCCCCTTGCCCAGAGGTAGAGGGCCCAGCTCAGCCCCCACCCCGTCACCCTAGACCTGGCGAGCAATTCTCCACTGAGATTAGGAGGCCCTGTCGTCATAGAAACGATCACGTTCCCAGAGTAAACCACAGCCATCTGTGTCCCTCTCTGGCCAGAACCTGGAGTGGGTGTGGACAGGTGGCGTCTCCTCCCAGCATCTGATAATTGGACAAATAAGGTCAGGTCCCTGCTCGAAGCCCACCTGTGCCTGCTTCCCATCTTGTAGGAATCAAACCCCAAGGCCCCCTGCATCGCCCTGACCCCACCTCCCCTGTCCCCCTCATATGCCATGCTGGTCCCCGGCCCCCAGCCCCTAGCCGTCCAGCAGGCAGGCCAAGCCTGAGCCCATCCCAGCCTCAGGATCCACACTAGTCACAAGCCAAGGGACCCCGGGAGCTGCCAGAGGCTGGATGAGGCCAGAGGATCCTCTCGCAGGGCATCAGACAGAGAGAGCCCCAAGACACCTTGATTTAGAACTTCTGGCCCCTAGACTGTGAGAGCATGCCTCTCTGTGTTACACTCCCTCATGTTCAGCCTTTTGTTACATCAGCCCTTGGAAGCTGATACCCTACTTTAAATAACGTTTATCCTGGCAATCTTTAATATGGACAGTTGAAGTCTCATGTAAAATGCGTACAAATGTATCTTTAAATCCTTTGTTGCTTTTCTTGATTTGTGATATACCAAGGGAACACCTGTTTGCTGAAGACAGCCCCCTCATCCTTTTTTCTAACCAGATAAGTCCTCCTGGATGCCCCCCAAGTTCCTCCAGGACTTCTGAGTCTGCCCTTGGGGCAGCAGTGCCCCTCAGGTGCCTCTGGGTCTCATTCACAAATGGCCAGTCAGCTGGCCCTGGCGTGGCCAGGGCTCTGCCGGCTGGCTGAACTGGCAGCTTTGCCAGACCCAACGTGCCAGACACCTACTAGTCCACTTTAGGGCAGAGCTCCAGCCAGTGATGTCCCCTCCAGGACCCCAGCAATGGTCTCAATTCACCTGGAAGGGGGATTCTGGATTAGCGCAGTGAGGACTGAAGCGCCTAGCCCCACAGGTCCTGCAGGCCCCTCTGTTGGTCAGGCCTGCGGTGCTCATGGGGCCACTTGCCATGGGGGGCAGAGGTGTGGGAGCCATAGAAGCCCAGCTGAAGGGCGCAGCAGCTGAACTTCCTGGAGGAAGGGGTTGCAGGTTCAGTCCTGAGGATGAAGAGAGATGGGAGAAAGAGGAGGGGACTCCAAGAGGGAGAGTGACCTGGGGGAGGCCCTGCAGACAGAATGACCTGGGTTCTCAAGACCCCTGAGGTCAGCCTGACAGATAAGGGACCCCAGGGGCACCCATGGCTGGTAGAACAGTGCACCAGGGAGGCTGGCAATGGCCGTGAGAGGCACACAGAGCCCTCCAAGAAGGAACTTCCTGTAAATCTGAGCAAATGGTGTTTGTTAGGACAAGGCGCCTGCTCCCTTACAGAGGCGGGTCCCCAGAGCACCCTTCTCTCTCTTCTCAAGAAAAGCAAGATTTTTGCCCTGGCTCATGTGGCTCAGTGGATTGAGCACTGGCCTGTGAACCCAAAGGTCACAGGTTTGATTCCCAGTCAGGGCACATACCTCGGTTGTGGGCCAGGTCCCGGGCTGGGGGCGTGCGAGAGGCAACCGATTGGTGTATCTCTTGAACATTGCTGTTTCTCTCCTTCTCTTTCTACCTCCCTTCCCCTCTCTCTAAAAGTAAATAAATAAAATATAAAAAAAGCAAGATTTACAATAATGTAGTGCATTAGCTCAAAGCGGGGAGGGCGGTCTGTTCCCATCAGACCAATCGATGCCTCTGCTGACTGATAGCTCTTCAGAGCCACCCAGGGGCCCTGAGGAAGGGCTGTGCTAATGGGGAAGTGGGAACAAGGAAGGGGCTGCTTCCCCCGCGGCCCCTGCCCTTCCTGCCTGGCCTCTGCGACCGTCAGCTCCTAGAGGTGCCTGGGCTCCTCCACGGGGGCGAGATCCAGGAGCCGAGGGCCCTGGCCTGGGCCTGTCCCCACCTCAGGGACTCCCCTTGCCCTCTGGTTGGCTCAGGACCTGGGATGGGGCCCCTCTGTGCCCTCCATGGCCTCTGCTGCATGGATTCCAAGGTCATTTCCTGGATGTTGCACCCCAGCTCTGGGTGCTCCTTGAATTCAAAGGCGGTAACTCCACCCCTGCCTCTTGGGTCCCTGCCCCTGTCCAAACCCCCCCTTTCCCTTTGGCAACACTGACCTCTGGAGCTCCACCCCTCCCCACCTGGCCAGCTCGGGGTGGAGGTGGCAGGAGGGGGGTGTTGTCCACTGCCTCTGAGAGCCAGCAACCCAAGTGCCCCAGCCGCACTTGGTGCGAGACACCAACTCCCAGGAGTTTATTGTATATCTGAGGCCAATTCAAACAGCCAACCTGAAATCAGGAAATTGAAACAGGGAAGTGCAGATTACCTGGAGCTGTGCTCCCGCCTTTGACCTCTGAACTTAGAAAACCTCACTGAGTAGAGTGGAGGCTACAGGGACTGAGGGGGCTGGGGGCCAGGCCCGGCTTATGGAAAGAGCAGAGGCAGGTGGGTGGCTAGGGGCCTGACGCGGCTCACGTGTGGCCCAGAGTGACCTCGCCCTTCCCTCCAAGCACTTAACTGGCTGCTCGCTCCCTCTCGGTGGAGACTGCGTAGCCCTGGCTCCATCAGCTAAGTGGCTCCCCGCAGTGCCCACTGCTCCCACGAGGACCGTCTGGGGCACCGAGTGCCATCCAGCCTCAGTCTATTTTCAGGGCCCCTTTGGTCTAAGTGCTGTGTGGAGCCTGGCCCTTCAACCATGTGCCCTTGAGGGGCTGGCATTCTCTGGCCACAGGACACATGGGGGCTGGCCTGGAAATCCCCACAGACACACTTGGGCTGGCAATTCTAGGGAAGTGCTTCCCTTCTCTGCGGCCCAAGCGTTGCCTTAGAGAGACTGTTTATACACAAAAACTTCTCCCAGGATCTCCAGATGAAAAGAGCTAAGATGCTTTTCCTAGGGCAGGTGCTGGCATCTGACACTGTGACACTCGGGCTGTCTGGACCCTGTGGGGTACTGAGCAGCAGCCCACACTTCTACCTACCAGATGCCAGGAGCACCCCTTCCTTTACCGCGGTGACACCCAAAAATCCTTACAGGCATTGCCAAAGTCACCTTGAGGGAAAAGAATAAGGTGGGTGGTAGTCCCATGGGGCTGGGGGTGACCATAGCAATGTGATATGAGGGGCCGCTGTAGGGGAGGTGTTTGGGACTCGGGGACTCCCCAGTCACACTGCATTTGGGACCCCAATTCCACTTGTCTGGCAGTGGGCATCAGGCTCTGGTCCCACCTTACCCAGAGGAAAACCCCACTTCCCAGGCCTCCTGCAGTCCATGAACCCACTCCCAGCCTGCTGGGGTTGTATGGGGTGCGTTGGGCTTCTCCATCCATCTCTCTAATGGGCTTTAGGAGTCTCTGGAACCAAGAGGTCAGTAGTGGGAATACTGGAGCCCTGGAGCCCTGGAACCCAGCAGGCTGAGGGCTGGACACTCCATAGCTAGAGAAGGGGACCATGGCTCACAGTTTGCAGGCAAGGGCACAGACAGGTCAGGGGTTTGCCATAAATCACACAGTGCACAAGAGGGATGAGAGGCTCCCTGGGAGGACGGCGTAGTGCCCGGCTTCAGGGCAGCTCTGTGTCTTTGACCTGCACCTCCAGAGGGGCAAGGATGAGAGGGAGGGGCAGGCAGGAGGCAGGGGGTGGAAGGGGAGAACGCGTCCTCCACCGTCCTCTGTGCCTGCCCTCCAAAGGACTCTCTGGGCTCTTTTCTGCAGCTTGCACAGCCCGATCTGTCAACAGAAGCATTTGCAGATGATGTTACTGGGGCCTCTTAACGACAGAGTGGCCACTCAAACCCCAACACCCTGGCCGGGGCTGCCCAAGGCCACCCGGGCCGTGGCTCACCCAGGGTGCCAGAGAAGTGGGGAAGGAGGCAAGGGGGCCACACCGGAGGCTGGCCAGGAGTGGTCAGGAGGCCAGGAGCAGGCCAGCCAAAGTCAGGGTCGGGGCAGGGGCCCACTGCTGCAGTGGAGGTGAGGGACCACCCTCTGAAGCCACTTCCAGGCTCTGTTACCCGCTTAGGGCTGGCCTGGGTTTGGGTGACTGCTTTGTAGGGGCTGGGACAGCCACGTCCCACCTCAGGCTGCACTCCTCTCATCTGTGGGCCGGCCTCCTCCCAGCTCTTCTTCTTGAGGTTGCACAGGGAGTGGGGTCTGGAAAAGACGTGAGACAGGGCGTAAGCACCTGCTGAGACTGGCTGGACTGGATCTCAGCATCGGGGCAACCAGGACAGCCAGTGCCGAGGCCTGAGACACAGGGTGCAGCCAGGGTTCAGGCCACAGCGCCGTCCAGATGGTCCCTCTGTCCCACAGATGGGGCCAGACCTGCCACCGATCACCAGCTTCTGAAATGCTGTGCTAAGAATAACCTCAGCCCAGCCCTGAGCCGCCCGGGACCCTCCTTGGGCCTGCCGCATGCGCCATTGCCCCGCCCCCGCCCGGTGTCCATGAAAGGGTCCGTGTATCCCGTTACTCCCGCTACGGGCAGGGTGGGTGCAGGGGCAGCAGGAGGCTAGTGCAAGGCGACCTGGAGCAGCGAGTTGCAACCCTTTCACCTCGTGGCACACACGAACTGATGACTAAAATTCCACGGCACACAAAAAAATATGCTTTTTGCCAATCTGACAAAAAAAGGTATAATGCTGATGCATTCACACCAGGTGGCTACTGTCGCGTTGGCTGTCGTCATTTTTTATTTGACAATCTAAGGGAAAAGAGGTTAGTGTCTCTGACTTAATAGTCAGGTATGGCATGTTTTAAAATTTCCTGTGGCGCGCCAGTGTGCTGTGGTACACTGCATGGAAATCACTGGCCTAGAGGGTTGGGGGCTGCGTGGGCAGCACCCTCCGACCCCTCAGCCCAGCAACCCTGCCTTTTACACCCTGACTCCCCCGGGATCTGCCCCTCTGGCCAAGGGCTTCTGGGATGTGGATGTGGTCGTTGGCTGGGGTTGGTCCCTTAGTCCAGTCATTTCCACTGAAGTCTGCGGGGCCCAGCCTAGTTGAGGGGTGTGGAGTAAGGACACCAAAGCCCTACAGGCCCTTCTGGGCCCACCCGATGGCAGAACACAAGCCCGGGACAAGGGCAGGCAGCACAGGTGGTGGGTAGCCAGGCCAGGCTGGTGGGGGGGCGTTACGGGAAGCACTGGGCCCTTGGGAACTGTTCCTAAGACCACCCTGACTTCTGACCGTCCAAACTTCAGGCCTAGGAGCCCTGTAGAGCCTCTCTGAGGCCATGCAGCTGGGAGTCCTGGTGGGTCCTTCCAGGTGGAGGGCACTGGGGCCTGGGTCTCTGTCCTGCAGCTCCTGTAACTGACCCCGCCTCTCCTGGACGCTGGGCAAGAGAGGCTCTGGGGGCTTCCAATGCAAGCTGGGCCTCTTGCTTTGCACAGAATTTCTTTCCCCTTTGTTGTCCATGACTCTTGCTGCTAGAAGTTTCCTGAGGTGGGTTTCAAAGGCTCTGTTGCTTCTCCTGGTCCAGAGCCAGAGCCAGCCCAGGAACAGGGGTCCCACCCTGGCCTCAGAGCCTCCTGGAGGGGCTGGAGGGTCATTAAAGCCATCTCTTTAGCCTTCAGACTCCAGAGATGACGCGGGATAAGCTGCTGATCGGAGCCTGCCCCTTCTTTCCTGGGCTGGCTGTCTGCCTGCTTTGGGGTCCACGTCCCTGGGCTGTCCCCTGTGGTCCCCAGGTCTGGATCCCCCGGGATGGTGTTGCATCTGAGGTCGTGCCCTAGCCCACTCCTCACCAGGCCTCAGTTGCCTCATCTGTGTAAGGTCCGGTTGGGAGGTAGGTGAGGTCCTGCCCTGCCCATGGCGATCGAGCCTCCGGGGGGTGCTGAAAGGCTCGCCAGAACGACAGATTTGGGGGCAGAAGGAGAACACGGCACAAGGGTCTGGTAACGCCAACGCGTGGCCCCGTCCGCAGGTTGTCCTTGCTCCTGGCTGTTGAGCCCCAGGCAGGGCAGCGTCTGGGCTGCGCGCCTTCTACCCGTCCGCCCACCCGGGGCCCAGGCATCAGCTGCCTTGTCATGTCAGCCTGTTCCTGGCCCTGCTTGGGCAGATGCAAAATCTCTCCTAAATCCTGTATTTAATTTTGTTCTCTGGGAAACTGTAGGAGGTTTTGGAGATAAAGCTGAGCTGGTAAGTCGGGGATTTGGCGGTTCTGCCCGAAACTCCTGGACGGGGAGGCGGGTGGCAGGCCCAGGAGGCTGAGCCGGCTGGACGGGGCTTAGGAGTGCCCCCCTCACCACACTCCCATCTACAGTGTGCTAGGTCAGTAGGCTCCCGAGGGTGACAGACATGAAGGACACCAAGGTAAGCATGACACATGGGGGTCAGACCCCAGAGGATTCTGAGGAGTTATTAGGCAGTGGGTCCAGGCATTGCAGGAGCTTGAGGGGCTAAATTGCAAGGGGGCATTTGCTGATGCTCAGCTACCCCAGGGACTTCTTCCCAAGGCCCTGCCATCCCTGGGGGTATGGTGTCAGTCCCTGCCCTCACTGGATACTCTGCCCCACTTAGCAAAACTCCCACCTTCTGGAACATTCTCCTCATCCCTGGTTTGATGGGGGTGTGGCAAGCAGTCCTGCAGATTTTATTATTTTTAAGACCTCAGGAAGGTGGAGCTGGAAAGCCCCACACTGCACTGTCATATTTTCAAAGTCATGGTCTTCAAGACTTTTCAAGTGGTATCTGGGTGATAAGAATAATAACATACCCAAAAGAACTGAAAACAGTGTTCAAACATATAAGCAGCAAAATATAACCAGGAAAACATAACCAGCAACATTGAAATAAAAGACAAACTGACAGTCACCAGAGGGGAGAAGGGAGGGGGATGACAGGGGAAAGGAGGGGAAGGGCCACCAAGGATCATGCATAAAAGACCCATCTGACCAAGTCGGATGGGGGAAGGATTGAGGGTGGGAGGTGGGCATGGGTGGGGCTGGGGAAGTGGTGGCGGGAAAATGTTGACCAAAAAAAAAAGGTTGGGGAGGCTAATAGTATAGGAAATTGAGAAGCCAAAGAACTGATATGTACAGCCCATAAACATGAACTAAGTGGTGTGGGGATGATGGGATGTGGTGCAAGGCGGAGGGGACAAAGGGGAGAAAAAAATGGGACAACTGTAATAGCATAATCAATAAAGTATACAGAAAAAAATTAAAAGGTCGAAGGTTAAAGATAAAGAGAGACTCTTGAAAGCAGCCAAAGAAGTTAGTTATCGGATGGTTGCCAGATGGGAGGGGGAAGAAGGAGAATGGGTGAAGAGGTGAGGGGATTAAGAAGTACAAAAAAAAAGAAAAGGAACTGAAAACGGTGTTCAAACAAACAGAAACGTGTATATCCGTGTTCATAATAGTTCTATTTACAGCAGCCAAGACCTGGAAACAACCCAAGTGCCCATTAGTGGACAAGTGGGTGAGCACCGCGGGCCCATCCGTCACCCGCACGGTGGAGTAGTATGCAGCCGCAAAAGGAAGGAGGGCTGCTGTCCTGCAACAGGAGCGACCTGAGAAACATTCCAAGTAAAACAATCCAGGCACAAAGGGCCACATATTGTATGGTTCCATTTACATGACAGGTCCAAAACAGGCAAATTCACAGACACAAGAGAGCAGATTGCTGGATGCCAGGGTCCGGGGCTTGGGGGGAATGGGGAGCGACTGCAAATGGGGTCAGGGCTTCCATCTGGGGTGGTAAAAAGCCCTAGAACTAAATAGAGAGATGGTGGTTTCACGACCTTGGGAAGGTACTAAATGCTGCCTAATCATACGCTTCAAAATGATAAAAATGGCAAATTTTCTCTGTGTTTTACCACAATAAAAATGTAGTGATAAAAACAAATGTGTCTACAAGGTTTGCTACGAGCTAGGCACTGTCTTAGGCGCTGTTTCTGTCTTACCTCTCTTGGTGACCTCACATTTACAGAGTGGGGAATGGGCACGAGGTGACATCCCTGCTTTGCTGGCTGGCAGGTATACTTCTGGACCTCCCTCCCCCATGCCTGTCTCTGTCCTTGCCGTGTCATTGGGCGGAAATTTCTTTGTAAAGCTTATTTTATATCTCCACATCGGTCCATCCTGTGTCTAGCAATTCCTCCTTTTTCGTCAGCAGTCTGACCTTTATCTGCCTCCTGCAGTTGGGATCTCCACATTATTTCCTTTCATTCTGGACTTTCACAGCTTCTTCTAAAACTGCTGAGCTTGGTCATTTCCGCCGTTGGTTCTGGAGAGAGGGTGTTCTGAGGGAGGGTGAAGGTCGAAGCCCCTCTTCGCTGGCCCTCTCTGTGTGGGCGAACAGGGCTGGGATCCCGGCAGGTGTTCCTCACTTGCCTGTTCCCGGACCCTCCCAGTCTTTTCTCCCACCTGCACCTGCCACTCCACCCAGATGGGCCTTGGACATTGCCTGGAAAGACATCACACTGGGGGCTGACGCTGACTAAGATGTCCCCTGGTGGGGGCGGGGCCAGGGGAAGGGGCTGTTCAGACAAGGAGCTGGCCATGCCAGGAGCTGCGCATGCCGTCTCCCCGCATTCTCCAGCGCCCACAAGGGAGGCACTGCCATACCCCTGTTCACCTAAGGGGTACATGGCTGCCGGCGGTGTTGCCTAGATCTGCCGCTCATGCCACAGACCTCCAGAGCTCAGCTACAGGGGTGGGGACATGTTGAATGAGCGGGCCAGGACGTCGGCAGCCGCCGGGTCTGGGCAGAGCCCCCTCCTCTCGCCAAGTCCTGAAGGTGGGCATAGCTGCCCAGGAACCACGCAGCGTACCTATTTCCTGGCAGATGAACTGAGTCACACAGGTGATATCTTCCCTGGGGGAGGGGTAGACAGGACAGTGTCAGTGGTCCTGGGTCCCCACCTTCTGCCCACTGCCCAGGGGCATGGGCTGGGGAGCTGCGTCCTCAGTGTCCCTCAACTTCCCTCCCACCTTGGCTGGCGGCCAGGCCTCTGGTCGCATCCTTACTCCCTGCCTAGCCTACCTGCCCACACTCACGTCCTCAGTCTCCTCATTTTTCCCTACCAAACCCCTGCCTCCCCAGGGAAGGGGACTTTCACATCTGCCCTGGGGGATGGAGCAGGCTTGTCTCCCCCCTTCAGCCTTGGAGGTGCTCCACACCCAGTCTGGACTGTATGCCCTTCAAGACTTGGTGGAGGAGACCCTTTCTTCACGAAGCCCTCCCGAGCCTCCCCCCACCCTGGAGCTGCCCTCCTCTGCCTCCTGTCCATGCTCTGTGCTAATGCACCTGGAAGAGGGGCCCCTTGTCCTCCCTTCCTGCATGTGGGGTGGGGACATCACCTTCCCTTCCCTGCTCCTTGGCTTCTCAGACATGTGCTGTGACCATGGCCCAGCTCAGGGCTGTCGGAGCCACTTCAGATCCTCCTGTTACTAAAATGTTTTGCTGGTTCTGGAGGGAGACAGCCAGGGATTTGCCTCAGGCCCTTGCACGGCAGGTGGATCTGTTCAGAGGCTGGAGAGCTCCTTGAGTTTTCATTCCAGGTGGGATATCAGGGAGGGCACAGATGGCCAAGTTTCTGCTCCAAGTTTCTGGGCATTGGGTCCCTCAGGGCCCCTCCGCCTCCTCACCCGTGACCTTGACCCTCCTGGAGGGTGCCGGAGGCCGTGAGGCTGAGGAGTGACAGCCTCCTGTTTCCCCATCTGGCAACTTTTTGGCCAGGGATAAAGGGAGGGGGCCTCAGGTGGGCTGGGCTGGACCCACCAGGCCCACCATGAGTGGTGCTGCAGGAGGCCCCCGAGACTGTTGTGGCATGGGCCACCGCCGTTTCCCTGTGCGGAAGCCCTGCTCCTGGGCTGAGGTCACTGGCTCTGTAGCCACCTCCCAAATGGCCCTAGGCAAGGTCTGAAAGATGCCCTCTGGGAGCACCAGGTGGAGGCCAGAGCAGCCTCTGGCCCATCCTTCAGGCCCTGGGAGGGCACTTTCCCTCCTAACCACCTCTGTCACAAGGATGCCAGTCATGAAACTGTGCCCCTGCTTTTTGTCATTCCCTACAAGCCCCACTGCAGTCTGAGGACTTTGGCCCTGCCTTCGTCTTGTCTGGGTCCCAACTGGGGTGCTCGTAGAGGCAGAGGACCCTCCTTGGCCACCAGCAGCTTGAAAACCTTCCGCCCCTTTGCTAGGGGCCCAGCTGACCTGTCTTATCTCAAATCCATATTAAAAGGGATGCTGGGGTCAGAAGGTCTACCCACGGGGTGCAGAAGGTCCACGTTGTGCTAGGGAGACCCGGGCTTGTCCCCGTCCTGTGAGGAGCCTTCCCAGAAACAGCGGGGTTTGTACCCTCTCTTCTATTTCCTGCTGGGGTCCTGGGGCTGAGGCTGACCTGAGGTCTATATGTGACTCCTGCCTGCTGCCTCCCAACTGTGTGGTCTGCCTGTAACTCAGTGTCCCTTCCGTGCAAAGGAAGGGTAAACACCAGTGGTTTTGTGAGAGCCAGGTGCAGGAGGCCTGTGGGTGCTGGCACAGGGCCAGCATGCAAGCTCTTGGGGTTTGGTGCCATTATTCTCCCATGGTCTCCCGTGTCATCCGCCTCTTCCGGAGCTGCAAGCCCAGGCCCAGCCCCCTATAAGCCTGGGTTCATGAGAGGGGCTGACTCCAGAGGGAGAGGCACGCCACGTAGTGCGCTCCAGGGCTGCCCTGGAGGGAAGGAGTGCTTTGTCCCTGGGGTTGTATGAGCAGAATCCAGAGGGAAGTGGCGGCGGCCTCGGGGTCTTCCTGACACCACGGCAGGCTCCAAGCCACTGTCTGAGTGCTGTTGGAGAGAAGGGTGCCAGGCAAGGACCTCGTCCCCAGGAGCCTTGGCATGTCCCAAGACTCAATTTTCCAGTTGCAAATGCAATTTGGAAACAAATAAACCCAGGAAACCAGTGCACCCCGCACTCCACACTGATACCGCTCCATGCCGAAACATGGCGGTACCCACGCCAACACACCACCATGTGAGCTGCACTCACTGTGGCCTGACTGGGGAGGGGGTGATTCATGCCCAGAGACCCCTGGGGGGCTGTGGAGTGTGGGGAGGAGCCAAGTGGGTGCTGGTCATTCCTAGCACTGGGTATTGGACCAGCTGTGGCCACTGCAGCCCCACACAGAGGCTGGCATAATCCTGCTCCCCAGATGGGGAAACTGAGGCTCAGAAACTGCCTGCCCACACAGCAGACAAGGTCAGGACCAGATCCCAACCCAGGAGTCTTCCTTGGGTGTCTTCACCCCCTCTCCCCAGCACCTCCACCTTTGGATCAAAGGTGGGGGTGTGTGGGGGTCTGTGGTGGACAGGTGGGGGTCCAGCCTCCTGCTAGGCAAAATCCTGCTGGTCCGGCCTCCTCACTGTGGGCCAGGTTGGCCCTGGGCCCCTCCTTTGGAGACCATGTCACAAGGTGGGTTAGAGTGGGACCGCCACACAGGCGGGACCCCTCCTCCCTCTGCCTTGCAGGCCCAGGGTCGTCCCAGGTCGCGAAGTTCTGCTCCAGCCCATGTGCTCCCGAAGGTTCCTGGGAAGAGATCGCCGGCATCTGGGCCATGCTCTGACCACAGGGGAAAGAGCCTGTGTGAAAAGCAGGTGCTAAATAAGAGGCGAATAGCGGTGCCAGCCCTGAGTGGGCCCTGTATGCTTGCTGCCCTCTGGGAAAACTGAAGCACAGAGACTTGAAGACATTCCTCAGGCCATATCAGCCCTGAGGGTCCCCTGGCCTCGTCCCATGAGAACAGACTGTGGCTCTCTCTGGGGTGGGAAAGCCTCAGGCTCCAGTCCCCAAAGCCCACATGTATAGAGCACCTACTATATACCACGAGGTGTCAATGCCATCAGCATGTCAGTGCCAAAGGTCAGGGCCTAGGGAAGAGAGCACCTCTGAGCTAAGGCTGTCAGGCGCCCAGGCAGGTGTCTGAGGTGGTTCTGGGCCTCCTGCGGCCCTAGTGGGTATGGAGCAGGGGCAGGATGGTGGAGGGCTGGGCTTCTCCCAGACTATGCTGGAAGGGTTGGGTGTCCTGCTAAGAGGACAGGGGTTGGGAGGTCCTGTGGGAGGGGCCGGGGCTGGACGGGTCAGTGTCCTGGCAGAAGTAGGAGGACCCAAAAGCCACTCTCCTGCCCCCGCCACATGGCATTTTATAGCTAATGGCGCCCTCTGCTGTCCATGGGGGGCATTATCCGCATGCTGAAACTCCCCACTCAGAATGGGGATGAGGAGGATATGTGCCCCAGGCCAGGGGTAATTCTAGCCCCTTCCCCAACCCAGGCCTCAGCAATGAGCCTGGCCCTGGGTGGCCTTAGGGTACTGTCCCCAGGACAAGAGCCTCCTCCCATGTGGAGCAGATGGAGATATCTGACTCCAGGCACCCAAGGGAAGCTGAATTCAACTCCCCATCAAAGATACTTCCACAGGGGAGACCCCGCTGGGACCTCTGGTCCCAGATACAATGCCTCCTCCAGCCAGATGCCAGCCAACATGGGTAGGATTAGGGCCTGTCTGGCTCTTTAAGAGGGCCAATAGGGGAGGGGTTCCTGTTGCCCAGCAACAGGAGGGCTTGGTGCGTACCTGTCTCCAGGAGACCTGGGGACAGAGTGGCCAGAGCAGACAGAGGGGACGGAGCTGCCCTACTGACTGTGCCAAGTGCCCCACCCAGCCACCTGTGTCCAGGCCAGTGGCACCATGGCTCAAACGGATGTGCTCCTGACCAAGCAGCCTGCCCCACAGACAGTGCCGGCGTGTGAGCTGCCCCCTAAGCTGTATGATGTGGCCCGCAACACAGGTGCCTACACGTCCTCAGGCCTGGCCACTGCCGGCTTCCGCACAGCCAAGTATCTGGTAGATGAGTGGTTCCAGAACTGCTATGCCAGCTATCACCAGGCCTTTGCAGACCGCGACCAGTCAGAGCGGCAGCGCCATGAGAGCAGGCAGCTGGCTGCTGAGACGGAGGCACTGGCGCAGCAAACGCAGGGAGACTCTACCCGGAAGGTGGGTGAGCGCCTGCAGGACATACACTGTTGGAAGTCAGAGCTGCAGCACGAGGTGGGTGAGCTGGTTGCTGAGACCGATCTGCTGCTGGCACAGAAGCTGCGGCTGGAGCGCGCCCTGGACGCCACTGCCGTGCCCTTCTCCATCGCCACCGACAACCTGCAGTGCCGCGACCGCCGCCAGCACCCCGACCTTGTCTGTGACTACGTGGAGAAGGAGCTGCTGAAGGTGTGAGCCCCTTTGGCTCTCGGGGACCCACAGGCCCGGGCCACTCTCACCTTTTTGCAGGGAGAATGGCCCGCCTGGGGACTGATGGTGGACATAGGTGTATTCCCAAAACACAGGCTGGCAGAGGCCTTGGTACCCACACCCCTCTGCACACACAGGCACAGAGCAGCTGGTTCTGCTAGTAGGTCAGGGACCAGAGCTGACTGGGTATTGGGGCAACCCGGGCAGGGGGAATGGTCAGGGCTCAGACTGCCCAGGGGAGAGGTGTTGTCCCTGCCACCAGGAGTGTGTCTGGTCTGCCCTTCCCACAGCCTGGTTCTCACAGGAGGCTTGGGGGTAAGGCTGGCCGCCCTGCAAGGAGCACTGCAGCCCATTCATGCTGGGTCGGGGGCTCTGTGTGCTGGGAGCATCAGCATGGGGGCTCAGGCACATATGGGGGCTGGGGCTGAATCTTGACACTTGTCCACTTGCCCTGACCTCGTGTCCAGTGCCTCTGCAGTGTTTGCCATTATGGTTCACAGTGGAGGTGAGGCAGGACACAGGCTGTGGCAGAATTCACACCCAGGACATGTGGTGGGGGCATCCGCATGCTGATGGGACGGGCAGAGGCCACTGAGGCAGAGCAGGGCCCAGCCAGTCCATCCCATGAGCCCCGACGCCCCTTTACATAAACCCTGAGGATGAAGAGGGGCTTGAGCTGAGTCCTAGGGGCAGCCACCTGAGATCTGGAGTATGCGCGGGGTCAGGGGCCTTTCTTGGTCAGGTCCTGGTTGCACCTGAATCCAATGGATGATCCCTTGGTTACCTCAAGTTCTGGTTCCTGCTGGGCAGCCCCTTGGATCACCCCGATCATGCGAATTAAGCCTGACCCTGAGCTCCAGGAGGCTAAGTCCTTCTCACCCAAGGACACCTGTGGTGGAAATCCAGGCGCCAGCCAGTGGTGTGGTGTGGATGGGGTAAGAATGGGGTGGAGATTACATTCATTCCATAAAGATTCCCTGCCCTCAAACCCGGCAGGATCTGTCCTGGGAAAGCCCCATTAGAATCAGGGGGTTACCCAGCCCAGGCCCCCGACCCCGGTGGGACAGAGTTCCCACACCTCTCAGAGCCTGGGAGCTTCACCTATGACAGGCTGCAAGATGTGGGCTTGCATGAGAGATTCGGACAAACAGCTGGCCCAGAGGCCGAAGACATCCCCTGCACCGTCCCCTCAAGCTCAGGCCGGAACCTTGAGTCCTTCCCCCAAGTCCCCACCTCCCTTCTCGGCCCCCACAATTGACCCGTTACACTCAACTGCTCGAGAACCTCCAAGGCCAATGGCCCAGTAGTGTACGAACAGGGACACAGACCAGGGGACAGACCCAGACAAACATGCGTTTAGTGCACGATAGAAGGCAAAAATTCAAGTCAGGGGAAAGGGTTGTTTGTACATAGAAAATGAAGCTGTCAAGGTAGCACGAGGAAAGGCAGGGAATCCTCTGTGTCCTCAGCGTGCGAAAAATCTTTCTGTGTCCACAACCCCAAGGGGTAGTCCCGTTCAATGGGGCACCTGGTCCCTAGGGGCCTAGATCCTCAGAGACCGTAGGCCTGGCTGTCCAGGGGCTGAGGCCCTCAGTGCCCCGGGCAGGCTACAGGGACAGCTCCCAGAGTCCAGGGGGTGCTAGGTGCCAAACAGTTGTGAGTGGCCTCTGGGTGACCTTCCCAGCAGTCCTTGGAAGCCCGCAGAAGAAAAGACCCTATGCAGTGCACCAAATAAATGTTCAAATACCCAGAATAGACCTGATGAGGAAGAGTAGGGTCCATTCCCGGTTTTCCGGGAAAGAGACCAGGGGTCCACAAACCCCAAGGCCAAGGCCATTCAGCCAGGGATCAAGTGCCGGCTGAGGCCCCAGCTCCCCGGGATGTTGCCCAAATTTCAGCCCCTCCCGCGCACTTAAGAGGCCGGCTATGGGCCCACAGCAGCCCTGCCATCATCAGATATTCATCATCAGGGGATGGGGTCTTCTCCTCCAGGAGGCCGAGCTCATCCGGAACATTCAGGAGCTGCTGAAAAGAACCATCATGCAGGCTGTGAACCAGATCCGGTGGGTCTCCAGCTCGTAGGATGGCCCCCATCCCCCCACCTCTTAAGCTGGCTTTGGGCAGGAAGTCGGGGTGACCTAGCACTGAGGCTCGCAAGTGTGGGGCCTTGCCCCAGGTCACAGCCAGGAGTGCAGGCTGGGCAGGGGCGCCTTGTGAGTGTGGAAGTAGCAGATTCCTATATGGCCTGGGGGGCTTGGGTGTCCGTACAGCCCAGGCCAGCATCTTGGGGAGGAGGGGGCAGCTGCTCCCGGACACTGCTGGCTAGGTGGGCCTTGGGGTCCTGAGGACTCCACTGGGTGGGTGAGCGATGCCTGCTGCATGGGTTGGGGCTTGCCCTGTAGTACCCCAGGAGGCCCAGCTTCCCCCACCCTCTGCACAAACTCAGACTCTTTCCCACTGTCCCCAGGCTGAACCGGGAGCACAAGGACATGTGCGAGATGGACTGGTCTGACAAGGTGGAGGCCTACAACATTGACGAGACCTGCGCTGGATACCACAACCAGAGCACCGGGGTGCAGTTCCACCTGCACTCCGCTAAGTTTGAGGAGAGGTGGGCCACCCCAATCCTTCAAAGGGATCCTCCGCGCAAACACCCTGTTCCCACACCTTTCCCCTCACAGCCCCACCTCGGGTCCTGTCTCAGCTCCCGGTTCCTCTGCTGGGGTTCCTCCCCAGTCCCCTTCGCCCCTGAGGCACTCACCACTGATGGCCCTCTTGCAGCTCTTCTGCTCCTGAGGATGGGAAGTGATCAGGACCCCTGCCCAAGTGCCACCACCACAGTCACCAGAAGGGCTGGGGTGCTGAGGAGGGAGACAGGACCTGGGTTTGGGGGCTGTTGGAAACGAGGGTGTGACGGGGTGGGGAATGGAGGGGGTGCAGGGGAAGTCTGGGAAACACAAGAACAAAGACGACTGACCTGCAGGTCCGCGAGAGGCCGGCAGGGGGAGCTAGGCCACCGGCCCGTTGTAGGGCGGCGGGGCTGGACAGTGGGGACGCAGGAGGCGCAGGAGGCACAGGAGGCGGTATGGGGCTGGGGGTGGGTGGTTTGTGCTTGGTGCCAGGGGAAAGGGGCCCGGGGGGAGAGAGGGGTGCCTGGTGGGAACCGGAAGCGTTGGCAGGACACCCAACGAATGCTGCTCCGGCCGCTCCGGCCGCTCCCGCCCCGCAGCGCGTCCACACCAGAGACATGGGCCAAGTTCACACAGGAAAACCTGCTCCGCGCGGAGCGTGAGCGCCTGGCCTCCTGCAACCTGAGGGGGCTCATTGACTGCATCCTGCGAGACACTGCCGAGGACCTGCGGATGCAGTGCGACACGGTGAACCAGGCCTTTGGGCACCGCTTGGAGGAGCTGGAGGATGCACGCCACAAGCTAGAGCATCACCTGCTCAAGGTGCAGCAGGGACCCACCTAGGCCACACCCAGACTGCGTCCAGACCGCGTCCAGGCCATGTCCAGAGCAGCTCTGCGTTCCGGGAGCCCATAACCAGAGACACTAGGCTCCTTGTGCCCACCCCTTGTCCAGGCCACGGTACCCTAGTCACAACCTGGCCTCACCCCTGCCTCTCCTCTGGCCCTCCCCTTCTGAGGGACCTCAGAGGCAGGGTGCCCCTCACTAAACCAATGCAAAACTAGGTGATATTGGGGGTGTTCGACTGGAGTGACTGACCAGGAGAGGCTGTCAGGTACAAGTAGGAAGAGAGAAGACGGGAGGAGGTGGTCTGGACCTGGCAGGGCCCTGACCCCGGGCTGTTAGCGTGGCCGGTGCTGCCTCCAAGTCTCTCTGGTTGTTGGCTACGGTTGGGGCTGGTGACCACCAGGGCTGGGGGAGCTCATGCCACTGCTGCTGGACAACAGGCTTTGCTGTCTCACCCCAGCCCCCAGGTGCCCTCGGGAGGGCCAAGGCAGCTGTGCATGTCCCCCCTGCCTCCACGCCTCCTCCAGAGCCAGTGGACAGGTTGCTTCTTGGACGCAGCTCCAGGGCTCAGGGAGGGGGCCAGGTCCATCCTGGCAGCCTGCTTTGCCTGGGACCCATGGGGACTGTCTTGTGTGCAGACACTTCGAGAGATAACAGACCAGGAGCACAACGTAGCTGCTTTGAAGCAGGCCATCAAGGACAAGGAGGCGCCTCTGAAGGTGGCTCAGACTCGCCTGTACCAGCGCTCCCACCGGCCCAACGTGGAGCTGTGCCGTGACACCGCCCAATTCAGGTGTAGTCCTGGAGCGGGCTGGACTACCACCCCTGACCCAGGCCCCTCCAGGCCTCCCTCAGCCTCTGGGGACCCCGTGGACACCCCTCCTGCATGCACACAGACCCGCAGATGTGTTGAGGAGACACTGGGGCCTCACATGGACACAGCTCACACACGCAGGCATTTGCATGTCCCCACTCCCACCCAGCGCGGCTGGACGCTGAACGGGCCACGGGGGTCACGGTGTCAGGGCTTTGAGTGCCAGGGACAGTGGGGCACTTCCCACTTCACCCGGTGCTGTGTGACCTTCCCAGTGAGGAATCTCAGGGTCTAAGAGGCTGAGTCCACCTGCGTCACGGACCAGCCTGCACCTCCGAAGTCAGCCACAGGTGGATCATGTCTTTTGCTTTTCTAAGTTAGTGAGTGCCCCGCTGCTCTTGTGAGCTGAACTACTGCCCCGTCCCCCACCCTACTCGCCTTGGCGTCCCTCCTTCCCTACTTCTTAGTTTGTTCAGGAAACTGGGGACTTTACTCAGCTCTGAGGGAGTCGGCCCAGCTTGCTTCCAAACACCAGGAATAGAAGGAACCAAGGGGAGCCTTGGGGCCTCTCATGGAGCCCTGGCCTCAGTCCACTCTCCGGCTCTGCTGGTGGGCTAACCTTTGGGGCCTTTGGAGCCTTTGGGGTCCTTTATGGCTGAGCATCTGGGCCAAGACCCTTCACCAGGGTTCCTAGCCCCTGAATCTCAGGCCTCGCCCCTCCCAGCCCAAAGGCCCAGTGTCCTGGTAACAGCCCAGCTCACACCTCCTTCCTCCAAATCCCCCAGGCTGCTGAGTGAAGTAGAGGAGCTGAACATGTCCCTTTCAGCGCTGAGGGAGAAGCTTCTAGAAGCAGAGCAGTCATTGCGCAACCTGGAGGACACGCGCATGAGCCTGGAGAAGGACATCGCTGTCAAAACTAATAGCCTCTTCATTGACCGCCAGAAGTGCATGACCCACCGTGCCCACTACCCTACTGTCCTCCAACTGGCTGGCTATCAGTGACCAGGGCTGGCACCACGGAAGAGTGGTTCTACTGTTCTTGGCCAGACTCGGGCAGGGACCTGACCCCCATCCCTCAAATAAAGAGCATGTTAGCTTTCCACTTACGCGTGGGCTCAGAGTGGAACCTCTGTGGGGGCAATTCCTCATGCCCAGGGTGAGCCTAGTTACCACCTGTGGGGAGGAGTCAGCCAAGGGTGGTAGAGACCCCCACCTCATCACTTAAGCCGGCCATGTGAGGCCAGGCCCCTCCCCCAGCTCCGAGCCAGAGCCGAGACATAGATGTTTCCCTGCGCATCCGGACCACCTGCAGGATGCTTCAGAGTAAGGGTCCCCTCTCATCCCACAGAAGCCACACCACTCGTCACAGCCTCTGGTCACTGCACCAATAACCTGCTCTTTTTCTTCCATGGGCCTTGGATGTTGTCACGGCGAGGCCAACAGACTCTCCCCTCATTAGCGGGAGGTGAACCTGGCACAGAGGTGTCAGGATGCACTGCTAGCCCGGCTTTCCCTGAGGGACTCCGCCCTGGGGGTTTTGGGCATCCGCGTGGTGCCTCAACGCCCCATGATGGCGCCAGCCCCCCGGGAAAACCCGTAAGACCTCTCCCTGCACCTGGCACAGGGTAGACACTTGGGAAGGCAGACTGACCTGGGAGGTGGGAAAGTCGAGGCTCTGGGGGGCCTCCACGCTCAGTTGCCTTGGTCACCTTTGGGTGACCAGTCTCCTTGTCCAGCCCCCTTCTTAGCCGGCTAGTGAGTCAGGTAGGGGTGTGGGTGCAAGGGAGCTGCATAGCCCCTGCTACCCACCTGACCCCACACCACCCTGCACCCTGTGTCCACTTCTCTGGGCCGAACCGTGCTCCTCGGGGAGAGCCAGGCACTTTGTGGAGAGGCGGAGTGGCAGTGAGGCTCCCTTTGCTGTGTGCCCTTCCCCCCGGCTGCTGTCCCCTCCCTAGCAGCAGCTCATAGACAGGACTCTCAGGCACACATCCATTAAGGGGCCCGGAGATAATGACTCCCACTGTGCGAACTCCTGCCACTTAGACCCCATTATCACCCTGCGGCCAAGGCAGTGTCCCCATCAGCGCTGAGGGTCTTCTTGTGCAAGCCTCCTGGAGGGTAGCAGCTGATGGGAGCTAAGTGAGGGGGGCTGTTCGAAGCTCATTATTTCCGAAGCTTGGTGGTGACACCAGCAGGGAGGGTGGCAGGCACCGTCCCGGGGGGCGCCCGACTGGGCTTCATTGTCTGTAGTTCTCTGCTGGCCATCTGTGAGGCTGGAAATTTTGTCACCCTGCAGAGACCAATGACCTGGCCCTGGAGCTGAGCCATGGCTCCAGGCGACAAGTCAAATTCCCCGAGGCTGTCTGTGGGGCTTGGGGTAGGGACAGACAGCTACGTCTACCCCAGGCTGGCCAGTTGCTGCCAGTAGAGATTCAGCCTCTGCAGACCCTTTGTGGGCAGCTGACCCTGTGGAGCCCCACACCCGCCGCCCTCCCGTTGTCACGGAGATGCTGGGCGGCATGTCCAAGCGTTAGCTATTTCTGTCCAGGAGCCTCATCCTCCTGCCACCCGCTGAGTCACCCTTGATGCTTGCTGACCACCTCTGCTCAGAGCCTGCCTGCCTCTGCAGGAAACACACCCAGCCTGGGTTCCAGAGGCCTGGGCTTAGCCCAGACCCCACCCCACCACATGCAGGACACATTTAACTCACCATTTCCTCCCCCAAGGGGACTCACAGTAAATGTCCGTCCCTTTTTCAGGGGGCCACTCTGCCTGTTGGAGTCAGGGAGTGGGCAGCGGGAGGCACGGGGTAGGACATCGGCCCTGCAGTGTGGTAAGCCTCTGGCATCCCCAACAGCTGTGCTTCACCCATGCCCATCTAGCACAAGGTCCACTCCCTTCGCCTCTGAGCCCATGGGTGGTACCCACTTACAGGTGGGGAAACCAAGGCTCAGATGCAGGGAACAGCAGACCTTGGGCGTCTGCCTTCCTCTGGGAGCCTCAGAAGTAACAACCAGGTGGGCAGAGAAGAGCCCCCAGCCTGCCCTGGGCCCATCGGCTTCTCAGGGACATGATGAGGAGAGGCAGGGGCCTGGGCCACGCGTGGTCTTGACTGCCACCTGCTGAGCTGCCTGGAGTCTCAGAGGCAAACCAGGAGGCTCTGGGGCTGCAGGGGCTGCGCGAGCTGCAGGGGCTGCGGGAGCTGCAGGGCGGTGAGTCAGCACTCAGGACCTCAGCCTTCGCGCCCCCTCTGTCTGTGCCGCCCTCCAGGTGAAGGCAGCTGTCCCCGAAGAAGGGAGTTGCGGGGCCTGCTGGAGTGAGCCGTCATCTCCTGGGGGGTCGAAGCCAGCCTGGGAACTGGCTCCAGCTGGTGTAGCTCCCGCCGACAGCCCTCACCGGCCCGCTCACCCTCAACCCGCTGCGAGAAGCGCCCCACAGGGGAGGCCATTCGGTCTCCCCCTCCTCTCCCGTTTTTGCCCCTCCCTGGTCGTCAGTGAGGGGAGCTGGGCTGGGAGAGCTGTGGAGAGAACTGGACCTGTGACTATGCCTGGAACAGTAGAAATGGGTGAGTCAGCCTGGGCTGCCCGCAGCCGAGGCCACGGCTGGGGCCTACCTTACACGTGGCCTGGCTTGGTGTGTGGAGGGTACGCCTCCCAGGAACTGCATGTTCCCATGTCCGCAGGCCAAGGCACAGGGTTCTGTTCCTGGGTCCCATGTCCAGCTGTCCATACTCAAAGCAGGGACCAGGCTAGGCCCTGGTGTGGGCTCGGCTTCAGCTTCATGGTGGTTGAAGCCCCTGCCTGCCACTGCTTAGGGGGCCCTGGGGGTCATTCCCACTGGCGGGCATCATAGGGACACAGCCCTTATCCACCGAAAGGGTAGGCTGACGCTGAGCGCCCCTAACGGGGTACCGTAGGAGGCTTTTCGATCTGCTGGGCACCCAGACCTGGGAGAGCACAGGGCAGACACCATGGGCCCGCCCAGACACTGCTCTTCCGGGCTCCATCCACCAGCCCCGGCCCTCACTTCCCAACCAGAGACAGAAGGCTGTTACCACCATCACCAGCTGGTCCCTGGCCTGCCCCACCCCACTTTGGCCTCCAGCCCCCTGATCAGTCTCCTCCCAGTGGCAGCTCTGGCCTCTCCAGTTCTCCCCTAAGCCACTGCACCCTAAATGGAGGAGGTGGTCAGCCCACGGCACCATCCCCCAACCTGCCAGTCCCAGACACCCCAGGACCCCAGACCCACACTGTGGCACAGAGCTGGCAGGAGGACCCTGGAACCCCTGTGGCAAGGCTGTGCAGGCCCTTCGGCAGGTAGCCAGCTGGTGGAGGGAGACCAGTGGCAGGCGGCAGGGGCCTGTGAGCCCCCTGCAGGGAGCTCTGGAGCTGGCCGAAGGCCTGTTGGTCTTGGATGGCCCAGGGGAAGCTGTGGGCGCCTGGGGCGGGCATGAAAGGGCCCTTTCACAGGCTGCTGGGGCAGTGACGCTGGAGACAGACAGACAGGCAGCAGCACTGGCCGCGAAATGGTAACAGGGAGCATGGGGGTGAGTTGGGTATTCACAGTCACCCTGGGCAGGCTGGGCTTGCAGGGGTCTGTTCTCCCCCCCAGATCCCAGCAGGAGGGGGGCTCCAACCCAGGCTGTCTTCTGGGCAGGCCAGGTGGCTAGGATGCCCAGGATCCCAGACTGCCAGTGGGAGGAGGTGGGGGCTCCAGTGACACAGGTGGGATCTCCTGGAGACATCCACCCCAGTCAGGTCCCTCCAAGGGAGGAATCCAGGAGGGTCTTGCAGGGTCTCCAGGTGGAGCTCTGGGCTCTGGCAGGTGGGGTGGGGAGGTGGGTGGAGAGAAGGGGGTCCCATTTGCCAGGGAAGCTAAGTTTGAAAGTGGGTCTCAGACCCACTGTGAGAAAGGAAGGACTTTGCCCAGGTCTGAAGTTCTAGGAGGCTCCCTGGAGGAGGGTGCCTCGGTCTTTGCTCAGCAAGATTGGACTACAGGGAAGAGGGATGACCCTGACTTCATACGCCAACCTTGGGCTGAGCCTCCCAGATGCAGCCTCTGGAGAGACCAGGACAGGCAGGGCCCACTTGCCAGGGGGAAACTGAGGCCCAGGTGCATGCGGGGCTCACCAGGGGCCCCAGTAGCTGCTGGTTGAACTAGGAAGTAGGGCCCCTCCTGGCATGGATGGGCCAGGGGTCAGGGTGTCCTAGGGGAGGGTTTGAGGAGGCAGGGGGCCCAGGAATGGTGGGGGTTAAATACCATCTTTTCCACAACAAGGTGAAGGGCCACAGGGTGTAGCCTCCCAAGTAGCCCTCTCTCGCACCCCTGGGAGCTTAGGACTAGGGTGCTGCTCTCTACCCAGTGAGGCAGCAGGCAGAGACCGCCTCCCCTAGGCTCCGCCCAGCCTGGGAAGGCAGCCCAGCCTCAGGGGTCGGGTTGTTGCCCTTCCTTGAAGCCGTCACTCCCCAAGGGCTCTTTCAGGCCACAGGAGGGTGGGGGTCTTGGAGGGCTGATTCAGAGCCCTACCTCTGCCATGGCAGCTCCGGTTGATCTGCCAGGTGTGGGGTCCCCAGCCATGAGGGCTTTGGGGACCAGGGCTCCCAGGCTGCAGGCAATTAGGGTGCCTGCTACAGTCCGGAGTTAAGGCCTTGGCAGGGCTTGGGGCCTACAGAGGGAGCAGCCTCTGAAGAAGCCCGAAAATACCAGCTCAGACTGGGTGGGGCTGCCTGGGCCACTTTGCTAAGGCCTCGGGAAGAGCAGGTGTGAGTGGCCCCCTGTGCAGGCCCCTCAGATTGGTGGTGGCCCTGGTGGTACTGCAGGAGGATCCTGAGGCCACATCCAGGTCTGGGTGAAAGAGTGTGGGGATCCATTAGTAATGTCTGTCAGGGGTGGGTGCTTACAATCCGAGAAGGGCGTGTCAGGCCCCTGTTTGGTGCAGGATGAGGCTCTGGCCCTGCCCACTGCAGCACCTCGAGGGCCCCCCCGGCTGTGTGATCCACAGAGGTCCCATCTGCTGGGTCCCCAGATAAGGGGCACAGCTGTCTACTGTGGGCTCTGGGGGCTTAGCGGGGAAATCTCCTCCTCAGATGCCCTCCCCTCCACTCCCCTCCACTCTCCATCTCCTAGGCTCTGGCCCAGATGGCAGCACCTGCCCTCCTGCTGCTCCTGGCGCTGCCTGCTTGCCCCAGCCTGGGGCTGCCCCAGCGGCCGTGTGTGCCCTGCTGCCGCCCGGCCTGGCCCCCAGCTGCCCCCGGCTCCTACACCCCTGAGGGTGATGGGGCGAAGTGGATGCAGCTGCCCCATGTGCGGCCCACCATTGACATCTCAATCCTCAAAGGTGAGTTTCGCAGAGAGGTGGCCTGCCCTGTCGCCTGCCCGCACAGGGACCCCCACACTGAGGGACGTCGGAGAGAGGGGCCAGGAGAGCAGAGCAAAGCTCGGAGGCCCTGATTTAGCAGGGTGGCTCTGGGAAGGCACCTGGGGCCTGGTGGGACACAGTGAGCCGCGGCCCTTTTCTCCTGACTGCCCCGTAAAGACCATCGGCCCCCCAGCCACCCCCTCACGCGGAGGAAGGTGGCCTGGGCGGGTGCTGTGAAGAGAGGGGATCTGAGGCTCCCTTCAGTCTGCTTACCCACCCTGCACGGGCCCTCCCAGGCCCATCGCCCCCTGGAGGTGGGGAAGGGAGGGCTAGGGCCCCTTGGGAAAAGGCAAGAGAGGCCAAGCTCAAGGGGGCATCATCCTGGGGCTGGAGAGCAGACCACAAGAGGTTGGACTTGAGTAACAACTTCCCAGCCCTCTCACCTATCAAAGCCCAGCTCTGACCCTTCCTGCGGCCGCTGCCAGGACCCTCCTGCTTCCCACTGTTCCGCTGTCCGCACTTGATAATCTGCACAGACCCCAGAACAGCCACAACTTTGGGGTGTGACTCCTCATTGCCCTGTGTGCGCGGTGGGTCAGCACTCACCTTACAGGCGAGGGGACTGAGGTTTGGGGAACTGAGTTCCCTCGCACGGCCAGACGGTCAGCAAGTGGATCCCAAGCCTTGACCAGGGGCTTCTGCTTGCTCCCCTGCAGGTGAGAAGGGCGAGACAGGGGTCAGAGGTCGCTCTGGTAGGAGTGGGAAGGAGGGCCCACCAGGATCCCGGGGCCTCCAGGGCCACAAGGGCCAGAAGGGGCAGGTGGGGCTGCCTGGTACCCCATGCCAGCGTAGCTATGCAGCCTTCTCAGTGGGCCGGCGCGAGGGGCTGCACAGCACCGAAGGCTTCCAGGCTGTGCCCTTTGACACGGAACTGGTGAACCTGAATGACGCCTTTGACCTGGTGTCTGGTCGCTTCCTCTGCACTGTGCCTGGTGTGTACTTCCTGAGCCTCACCGTGCACACCTGGAGTTACAAGGAGGCCTACCTGCACATCATGTGCAACCTGCAGGCCACCGCCGTGCTGTATGCACAGCCCAGCGAGCGCAGCATCATGCAGACCCAGAGCCTGCTGGTGCCATTGGCCTCAGGCGACACCGTCTGGGTGCGCATGTTCCAGCGTGACCGAGACAACGCCATCTATGGTGAGCATGGAGACCTCTACATCACCTTCAGCGGCCACCTGGTCAAGCCTGCCACCGAGCTTTAGCTACTTCAGAGAGGCCCACCTGCGGCCACTGCCAGCCCTTGACGGCACTCACTCTCCGGACGCCCGCAGCGTGACCTCACCCTCATAGATGAGACTGACGCCAGTAGTGTTTGAGCGCTGACTGTGTGTGCTGATTGGACACCAACTGCATGCAGACACTGAGCTGAGGGGCGCGACCAGGGCAAGGCAGACCCTGGGGTGGCCTGATGGGATGGGCACAAACCAAGTGTTCACACCAAGAAATTCCAGATGGAGACCCTGGGCATGGGTGTGCAGCAGGGTGGGTGGGCAGAGCCAGATGCTATGGAGTTTGCCTCCTGATTGATTAACCGTTTTGCTTATAAAGGGCTATGCCAACACCACTGCCCTAGAGACATTTGCAAAGCACCTACTGGGTGGCAGGTTGGACACTGTGGAGTGCAGGGGTCAAATGCAGGTGTTAGCCCTCTCGGAGCTGATTCTAGCAGGAAACATGCTCGATTCCATGGGTGTTAGAGGGCAGCAAATGGGATGGGACAAGAATCACGTCCTCTGGTGAACACAGAGTCCCACTCTGGGGCGCTGATTTTCTGGGGTTCCCGGCGTTCCCTTGTTTGTCTAGAATGAGCTGCGTGGTGGAGGAAGACCACAGCTCGATGTGCACCAGAGCCTGTGGGAGCCCCGGGGAGCCCCACACCTCAGACTTAGACGTGGCTGAAGTTGGAGCCTGGTGGTGAAGGAGCAGTCAGGGGGGCACCCCCCCCACCTCGGTCCCTGCAGTCATGCCTGCAGGTGGGGCTTGGCCACACTCACTCCACAGGAGGCCTCCACCCACCCCACAGGTTGGAACCATCATGCTGCCCCACCGAAAAGTCCCCTCTGAGTCTGTTTCTTTCCTGCCATGTGTCCCCGGCCATTCTGGAACATTCTGCCCAGCCCCTTTGGCCTGTCACTTCCACCTCCTCTGTGTGGCCTCCCCTGACACCTCCTCTCATGGCTGCTCCCTCCTGAGCAAGGATTCCGGGGCAATGAGGCCTTTGGAGCCCCGGCAGGAGAAGCATCTGGAACCACCAGAACCTGGTGCGATGGCTGAGGTCCTGGGCCATGTGGAGGTGGCTGGAGTTGCAGGCTGGCCAGCTGAGCAGGAGGTGCCAGAGCCCTCATAGAAGGAGGGTCCTGAGGCCACCAGCTGGGGTGCAGGAGGTGGTAGGAGGTGGTTGGTAGCAGCTCCACGCCCCCTTCTCCCAAGGATGCACCAGGAGCCGGCTGCCTGCCAAGGGGCCTGGGGCCTCGTGGGTGCTGGGCAGGCACAGGCCTCCCTCAGTCCTCATCCACCTTTGGGGCCCAGGGCTCACACAGGGCCCGGCCTGGCTGGTCCTCCCCTCCTTCCACCAGCACCGGGACCCCAGCCCATCATGAAGTGAACTTCTCATCCGTCTGGCCCTGGGGCTGGGGAATTTTCTCAGGGTAATGATCAGTTGATGGGGGGAGGCAAGAAGGGGGTGGGGACCCCCTCATCCATTTTATAGGCACCTCCTGTCCCTGTACTGGGGGAGGGGACATGGTGGGATCACATGAACCCTCCCCTGCCACCATGGCGCTTAATTATTCCACAGGAACATAAGCCCTTGAGCTGAGGTTGATCCAGGAGCCTCCCCACCCACTGGTGGGCAGAGAGCCGAGGGAGGGCACGGGGTCACCAAGGCCTAGACAGGAGGAGAAATGGAGGCCAGCAGGGGTGTGCGGAACCCCCAAGTGTGTGCGGTGCTCGGAGCTGGCACTCCATTGGCAGGACTGTCCCCTCTAAGTGTGGCCTGGACATAGGATTGCTGTCCTTGCAGGGTCTGTCTGCCAGTGGAAGGGCTCCCTGCCAGCGGCCCACCCTGAAGCCTGGGCCTGCAGCCACCTGAGCAGTGGGCACATCTCAGCACACCATGGGTCCTGCCCTGCATGTGTCCACTTATGGCCTGCTCATGGCCTGGCCCACGAGGGCTGTGCGGTACGACTTTAAGGGCTGCCTTCTCAGGCCAACACTGGGTGAGGAAGGCGGGGCTCCTGGGTCCCAGGTATGAAACCCTCATGTCCCACAGTCAGGCCCTGCAGCTCCAGGAGGTAGAGCAGACCTGGGAAGGGCCGTGACTCCAAACCCCCAGTGCACTCCCAGGGCTCCCCGCACTGGGTCTTGGGTTCAGACACAGCAAGACCCTGCCCTGCAAAAGCCACAGACAAGGAGGTTGGGACAGGCCAGTATCCGTGCGCTGAGACCCAGCACCTCAGGGGGCTCAAAGGGGACCCCAACCCTGGAACCTCAAGGCCGGACCAGGCCCCCTATGGTATGTAGCAGGTAGCAACGAGGCTAGGGAGGGGGACTCCTTATAGCCAAGGACGAGGGGCAGAGCATTCTGGGCTGGTGAAGCCAAGGCCCTGCCCTCTAGAGAGAGGAGGGGCTGGGAGGAACCCCGAGTTGCAGAGCTGGGCTGAGCTTCAGGCCGCACTTTGGCCCCTTGGTCTGTGTCCTTTTATGGGTGGAATAGCTGGAAACTCCCGGGGCTCCTGGCAACCTGTGGGCACATCAGGAGGTAGTGCTAATGGGTGACAAGGTGGCAGAGAGGGTTCTGCTGTAGAGATAAATGTGCCTGCGCAGCAATGGGCGTCTACGGGGGAATCGGGAGGACCCTGGCCTCCCTCAGTCCTCCTAGGCCCTGCACTCCACTCCCACCCTGACCGGGAACCCCAAACCCTCTGTGTGTTGTGGGCCAACCTGGTCAGGAGAGACCAGGAGGGAAGCCCCTGTCTGCCAGCCCCAAACAAAGCCCGCGCTCTTTCCAGCCAGCCTGTTGCTCAGGGCCTCTGCCAGGGCCCCCGGAGCTGCAGCGTGGGCCCTAGAGTGCAGGGCTAGGAGTTGCCCTGGGCGGGGAAAGCCTGCAGACCCGGCAGCCACTCTGCCTTCTTTCAGTCTCATGGCGTGAATCCAGCCGTTAGAGCAGCCTGGGCAGGTAGGCTCTGGGGCAGCCCAGCCAAGCTTCGAGGGACAGGCCCTGCTCCAAGCTGCTGCCTCAGGAGGCCAGAGTGGGTCAGGCCAAGAAGGGCATCTGACAAGCTCCAAGTGCCAGAGAATAGGGCGGGTGTGGAGGCATGTCCTGAATGAGGCCCACCCCCACTGGGCGTCCGAGGGAACGATCCAGGGGACACTGCCGGCGAGTCTAGGATGGGAAGGCAGGGCCTGCATCACCCACATACCCTCAGCTTTATTTATTAAAAACAAACAAACAAACAATGACTGAGAACTGAGAGGATGAAGATAGGGGGACAGGATGGGGCAAACTCACCATCTCTGCAAGGTGATAAAGGACGCCATCAGTAAGAGGCCAGGGACACAAAAATCAATCACTCCGGCTGCTGCCCTGACCACTTAGAAGATAAAAGGGGAATCCACTTCAATCAGAACAGCACGCGGGAACCTCCCAGCCCCCCACCCGCCCACTGCCGTGGGTGACTCAGTTGTGATCTGAAACGAACATGCTTGAGCCTTGAGAAAGAAAAGCTGCAAAAAAAGAACACAGGGATAGTCCCGCATCCTCTTCCGGAGAGATGGGATCCTGTCTGGGAGCCAATTTATCCATATTAGGTTTATCTGTTTAGTGGAATTCCAATAACACAGTCGTTTTTAAAATATAAGTGAAATTCATATAACAAAATTTACCGTTTTAAAGCGAACCATTTCAGTGGCCTTTTGCACTTTCACAGTGTTTGCGCAACTACCGCCTCTGTGTCTGGAGTATTCTCACGATCCATAAAGAAACCCCATTAGCAGCCACTCCATAACCCCTCCCCCAGCCCCTCTGCTGTGTGTGCAAATGTAGAGGTAGAGATCCTCTAGGAAAGCGCCTCCCCCCGCCCCCGAGGCAGGGGTCATGCCAGGGAGGTTTGCTCAGGTGCAGCCCCTGCTGGGCCCACCCACATGCCCAGATGGTGCCCTCTAACCTCCATCAGCGCCAGTCTGGCAGATGCCTAGCTGTGACCTCATCTCCAGATACAATACATAGCCTGAAGGAGGGGTGAGAGGGTGGGCCTGAACAGGGAGGAGCAAGGTACCTGGGGTGAGAACCCCAAGACAGGGAAAGGCAGGGAGGGGGACCCTCTTCAGGCTCCTGGGCAGTCACAGGACTCTCAAGGTAAGGCTCCCACCTGGGCAGAGCCCCCCCCATTCAATGCTACTCAGCTATTCATTCAACGAAACACCCTTCAGAGCTGTGGTAGCTAGACCAGCCCTCAGGAGCCAGGATGACATCGGCCAGGCTAAAGGCGGCAGGCAGTGCCCTTGGCCTTGATGGAGGGGGAGTGGCAGTTGGGCTTGGGGAGGCACGCCCCTGCCCTCGAGACCAGGTGGAGGAGGGGTGGGCCATGGATCCAGCTGTCTCTTCAGGTCCCTATCTCCATTCTGTCCCGAGATCCATGGTTCTGCTGGAACCCTGATAAGTGACCAGTGCAGATCCTCTTTTCAGTATCATTCAATTACTCTGACGCCCTTAAAAGACATCACAGATCTCTACGCCCCGGGTTCTTGTGGAAAGGACTTCCTGATGTCCCAGCTTCCTCTGCTTGTTGCTCCGCCCCAGGCCTCCTGAGGGGGGTGGGCCTTAATGACCCCTGCTCAGGACTCCACCCAGGGCTCCCGACATCATTGTGCTGATGGGGGTTGGGCTGCGAAAGGCAGCTTCGATCACCCCCAGGGCAGGCGGGCCTGGTTTCCCTCATTGTGGGGTTACAGCACCTGCTCTGCCCGAGGGGGCTACGCTGCCATTGCAGCACACTCCCACGCTGTGTCCAGCCCTGCCAGGCAAACAGACCCCTCCTGCCTGTGCGCCCCATCCCAGAGGCAACCTGGTCCTGCCCCCGGGGGATGGATTTCCTGAGCAAGGTCATTGTGGAAGCCACTGGAGCCAATAAAACCCATCGATGCAGACAGAGAGCCCATAAAACAGGTCACTTCCCCCAGAGGGCATGTGCGTTTTGCCATCCACGCCCATCCCACTCACGGCTGGGACTGGGACCTGCAAGCAGTGTGGTGGCTCTGTGGCCCCCACAGCTGTCCCCTACTTGTGCAGGGTGTGGGAGGGCAGCGGCCAGTCTGGGCTGCATCCCCAGGCGCATTGTTCTGCGTCCACTGGCTCCCAGTGCTCATGCTTCTCCTGGGGCTTTCCTGCTCTGTCCACGACAGGCCTTGCGGGAGGATCCTTATTCCCTCCTACTCAGTGGCCCACCCTCACCCGAGCGCCAGGGACTGTCTATGATGACCATCTCTTCCCAGCTCCCACCCAGACCCAGGGTCCGTGCGCTCCACCGAATCCCCTGAAACATCCCATAGGCTCCTCTACCCACTGCGTCCATCAGGCCCCGGGGTGTGAGCACACACATGCGTGCACACATACACGCATACACCCACACACACGCACACGCACACCCCGCTCAGGTAGGGACAGATCAGGGTGCTGCTGGCATCTGTACCCTCCACATGGGTATTCTCAGTTGGCCTGGCCCTGGGCAGGGAGCTCGCGCACTTGAATCAGTTGGGAGAAATGGATCTGGGCAGAGATCTCTGAGCCGCCGCTCATCCCCAAAGTCATTCTGCGCGAGTGAGCCAGCAGATGCGCTTCACATTCAGATCCAAGGAAGGCCTGACTGAGGGGTGCAGGCAGAAGGCTGGACTGACCTCAGTTTCTCCCAGGGCAGCCACCCCTCCCCAGGGTGCTTGTCCCTAGGGTGGGTGAGGGCAGGTTTAGCCACCAGCTCCCAGTGACTCCAATCCCAGGTTCTGTGGGCCCCACGTGAAGGAACTGTCCCTGCTCCCTGGTACTGAGCCCAGGGGTGGCAGAGATAGCTGGGGTCCCTCAAGGCAGCCCGCCAAGGACAGGGACTGCAAACATCCCCTCCCCAATGCGTCGAGGGCAAATTCAGACCCTGCCCCTCCCAGGAAGTGAGAGGGGCCCCCCTGCCCAGGCCCAAGGCAAATGCCCATCAATTCTTTTAACCCCTATTGTTTATACCTTCCACTATGATGTCTTCTGAGTGCCCACTGCTCACTTCTAGCTGAGTATGTGCCCACCTCCTCCTATCCACGCGCTCTGATTTGCACCCGCTTCTCGGCTCCAGGGACGATGTTTGCTTTGGGAAGGAGTCAAACATTTATTCTCTAATTTATTCAGGAGAGTGTTTTCCACACTCTAGTGCTCTCATTTCACCACTGTTTCCAGGGTTTGGCCTCTGCCTGGGGCCGGTGACAAGACCCAGAGCTTTCCCCTGCGCGGCAAGGCTGCCCCTGCTCCCCGTGCCCCGCTGCGGGCTAGGGTCCTGCTCTGAGCTGCGGAGGAAGCCCAGGTGAGGTGGCATTCATCAGGGCTGTCCCAGGCAGGGGGTCTGCAGGCTGAGTCAGCCCCTATACCCTGGGCCTTTTCCTTCTAGCCCTGGGTAGAGGCCCACGGCGCCCACGGCACCCAGGGCCCCGGCAAGGCTCGGGCAGGCATCTTCCCTGGGACCCAGTTGTGGGTCTGGGGTGGTGGGAGGTACTGGCATTTCTGGAGGGTAGATGGGACCACTCTAGTCTGGGGGACACAGAAATTCCTGGCATTTGCTGGCATTTGAATCTGCCCACATAGCCTTTTCAAGCCAGCTGCTATTTGCACTGAGAGGCTGCTCCCCACACTGCTGTCTGGATATTTCTCCTTTTCTGCTTTCATCTCCCCTCCCTCTCCAGCCCAAAGCCCCTGCTGAAAGCAGAGGAGGCAACTCCAGGTTCCCGTGTCCTCACCTGCACCCTTCCCAGGACAGCCTCTCTCGGGGGGCCAGGCCCCCTGCACTGAGCCCCTCTGGACACCTGCGCCCCCCGCCCATTCCCCCAGGAACCTTCACCCGCAAGCTCGGCTCCTCGTTCTCCCTCCACACTTGCTGCCTTCCCCACCCACTCCAACCGTGGAACCCATAGTCCCCATTCCTTGCTCCCCCCGCCAGGGGACTATAGCTGGCAGGAAGGGAGATGGAGCAGCGGGGGTGGGCTAGAGTCTCCCCTGGCATCCATCAACCTCTCTCGCTGCCCTGGGGGCATTTGCAGCTTCTGTTCCTCACACCTGCCAGGTCCAAAGTCAACAGGCTCCCAGGTGCCAGGAGCCAGGGGGCACAGACCAGGGCCCAGCACATTCGGAGTCTTTAATTTCATAGTGTAGCTAGCACTTGACGCTGACCAGGTGACATAGGGTTGACCTGAAGGGGGACATGTGGCAAGAGGGTGGAGGCTGGGTGGGCCGTCACTAGCTCACACTAATGGCCACTCCCTTGGCCTGGAAGGCTGACACAGGTTGGGACGGGACTGCAAGGTCAAGATGCCCTGACCATTGCCTGGGACCCCTGGGCCCCTCCCACCCACCCGCTGAGACCCTGGGAACCCCTCCCTGCCTGCCCAGGAACAGACAGTTGGAAGTGGCAGCTCATCTTTGCAGGACCACCCACGGCCTCATCCCAGACAGCTGCCCCACACACGGAGGGTGTTCAGGCTGCTGGGGGAGTACCTCAGCAGTTCCCCGAATCTCAGGGGAAGGCTTGGCCCAGCAGGAAATCCAGATCAGGTGGGGGCAGGGGCTGCCGGATGCCACCCACCAGCAACCCTCACAATCTACTGGTCTGCATGAGCCCATTGGCCTCTGGGCTGCATGCGGCCAGAGCGGCGTCCTGTAGCCGGCTGCCCTTCTCGGGCCGTGGATCCGTGGCATCCACGTCCTCGGTGCCATAGCCCTTTCGGAAGCACAAAACCTTCCGGAAGCTCTGGCGGAAGTTGTCAGAGAGGAAGCCATAGAGCACAGGATTGGCACAGCTGTTGGCATAGGACAGGATCACCACGAAGAAGTAGGCGCCAGCGGCAACGGGCTCCTCAGGCAGGACGACGGCCAGGTTGACGATATTGATGGTGAAGAAGGGCAGCCAGCAGCCCACGAACACCAGCACCACCACCACCACCATGCGAGTCACCGTGCGCTCCGAGCGCCGCCTCGTGGAGCCCACACGCACGCCTGACGCCTTCACCTTCACCACGATGAGCAGGTAGCACAGGCAGATGACCAGCAGTGGCCCGAAAAAGCCCAGAACGGATGTGTAGATGATGAAAACGGCACCCCACAGACCCACGGGCTCCGGCCAGCTGAGATTGCAGGTGTTCCAGCCCTCCTGGATGTCCGCGAAGACCACCAGTGGCAGAGACATGAGCAGGGAGAAGGCCCAGACTGCGGCGCTGGCCAGCTTGGCCACCCGTGGGCGGCGCCACTGTGTGGAGCGGATGGGGTGGACAACGGCCAGGTAGCGGTCCACACTCATGACGGTCAGGCAGAAGATGCTGGTGAACTGGTTGATACCATCCAGCGTCATGACCAGGCGGCACAGCACCGGGCCAAAGGGCCAGTAGGAGACAGCATTCTGTGTGGCCAGGAAGGGCAGCCCCAGCATGAGAAGCACGTCAGCCACCGCCAGGTTGAGGATGTAGATGTTGGTGACAGTCTTCATCTTGGCGTGGCGCAGCACTACGTAGATGACCAGTGTGTTGCCACCCAGCCCCACCGCGCACACCAGCAGGTAGAGCACGGGCACCACAACTGCTCGGGCCCCCGGCGAGGGCGCCGGTCCGGCCATCGTCCCGTTCTCGCCGCCTCCGCTGGTGGCCACCGAGGAGGTGTTCCAGCCGGCTGGTCTGGAGGTGGCGAACAGAGGCTCCATAGCCACCAAGGGCAGAACACTGTCCTTTCTGCAATAGAAGAAGGGAGGATGCGGGCAATTAATCGGACAGCCAGGCACTTCCTCCCCCCAGCCCCGCCTACCCCAGGAGGCACAGGATTACCCCAGTCGTAGGGTAAACATGATTACTCATGTTCGACTTGGCTGGGAATCACATTAAGCAAATTGTTTGGAAAACAAGCCCGCAGAGGAAGGAGCAGGGGGACGGCTGCTGTGAGCTGAGACATCGACATGTCATCTGCTGATATGGCAATGGCTTGCGGAGACCAGACCATCCCTATATCCTCCACCTCCCCAGGATGGTCCCTTGATCGGCCAGAGCTGTCCTCCAGTCTGAGACCAGCACCATCTCATTGCAGTGTTACTACTCCCACTTCACAGGTAAGGGACTGAGTATGGTAGGTGTCACCTCCTCAGGGGCCCTCAGGGGCCCTCCCCAGGATCAGGAGGAATAATTAGCAGGCCAAGCCATCGTCTGGGCATGGCAAGTCCTTCACACCCAAGATGCCACCTGGAAGTGCAGGAATGCCCACTGAGCCCTGCTCTCCTGGGTGGCCCCAAAGCTGGACTCTGGGGGACCTCCTATAACCACCAGGAGTGTGCCAAGCCTTTTGTGTGTCCAAGGAGCTAGTCTTCAGGTTGCAGAGGCTTTGTCAGGGTCCACCTGGTTCCCATGAACACCATCCCCTGGTAAACGGCATCTGTGTCATCCCGACAGAGCTCCAGCCATGTGGTCCAAGAGAAGTCGGTTTCCCTGCCCCCTGCCCTCCGCCCCCCTCACAGCTGCCAACCAGCGCACTTGCTGCAGCGCTAATGTTAATGGGCCAAGGAAGTGACCTGAGGGACCGCTGCCCAGTGTGCTCTCACTGCAGCCGGGAAGGACACACTCTGAGCGCTCTGTGGTGGGGTCCATCACCTCCACAGCAGTGGCAGCATTTCTTCAGGAGGGACCTCCACACACATTGTAAATGAGGGAACACAAAGTAGACAGAGTAATTACGGCTAATTATAGCCCGTGCCACAGGTCAGGAGGAAACTCATGTGCGTGTGTGCACACATGCGTGTGTGTAAAGGAGGAGAGAGATCGGACACTGGGAGAGAGAGTGCGAAAGGGGACAATCTGGGGAGAGTGCGTTGAAGGGAAAGGCTTCAGCTGTGTGCATGGGATTTTATAGAGAAAGAGCTGAGGCAAAGATGGGAAAACATTGAGATCTGTCATTCAAGGTGATGGGTATGTAGGTATTTGTTAGAGTTTTTGTACTTTTCTGCATGTTTGAAATAGTTTATAAAAATGGTGATGCTCAAGGGAAAATAAACACCTCCATTGGCAAGGGGGAGAGAAGAAAGGGGACGCAGGTGTGACGGACGCCTAGGGCCCCCAAGGATGGGGAGTTAGCAAGGGGGACCCAGAGACGAGGTCCTGAAAGGGGCCGGAAAGGGCAGTGATGGCCCAGCCAGGGTCACTCAGGCCCAGCGGCCCCTGAGAGCTCTGCTCAGCTGACCCACGGTGCCCCTGAGTCATCTCAGAACAGAGGATGTGCAGAGCAGCTGACAGTCCTGAGTTGGGGGAGGCAACTGAAAGCTGGTAGATAAGTTCTGAGGGAAGGGTAAGCCCAGAGCATTGCCAGTGACAGAAGGAAACTCTCTGCCCCCGTGGGCAATACACCAGAATTCCTAAGTTCACTTGACTAATCAATGCTAGGAAGCGTGACCTAAAAAATCAACAATGGAAGTTGACCCAGCAGATTCATTTCAGGTTAATGATATTATAATGTAACAAGCATGCCCAAAATATGTTCAATATGTGTAGGATCCTCAGTAAGGCATGGATAAAAATATTGTGAAGTAAGTCTGGCTTCTGTTTAGGAAGTAATTGAACAAGTATATAGTTTTGAAAATTACAACTCCTGGGGGTGAAAAATCACCATTTGGAAAAAAACTGTATCCAGTCGGGGTACAGCTGAAGAGAGGGTCAGAGAATGAGCAAAGGAGCCAAGGGACTTCCTCAGAACACGGTGCAGAGAGTGGGGATTGAAGGGGGCTCTGAGCACTGGGAGGAGGGCGCGGACCCACTATTCAGAGAGGATGGCTGGACACTGGCAGAACTGACAAAAGACAAGAGTCCTGCTCAAAAACACAAACCTGCCCCAAACAGAATAAAGTAAATATAAAACAGCATCAGAGTTGACCTGCGGAGCATCAGGAATAAGGAGAAGATCCCAGAGAATGCCAGTGGGGAGACAAGAGGAAACCCGCAAAGAAAGAGGACCAGGCCAGGCTCTGCAGCTGCAGGCGCCAGGGCGTTGGTGCAGGGGGGAGATTCTGTCACCAAATTCCTTGCCAGGAGGGGAAAGAGACGTTTACTGTATTTTGCTGGATTTGCTGCTCCTGGTGCCAAGCACCCCTTGCTGTGTGTTGTGACCCGGTGTGAGGCACATGACAAAAACTCTATTTAAAAAAGGCAAAAGTATGATGTTTGGGGACAATTTAATTTCAAGACAAAGGGGTCCCTCGAGCAGCGCTCTGAGCCCTCCGTCACAAGCGGTGTTGTCACGTTGGGAGAGTGCACACTTCCCCAGGGGGTGCCCATCTGGGAGGGTCCATCTCGGACCCTTAGAGGAGGGCAGACTACAGGTTCCCTCCCGCAAGAGGGGGTTCGGCCTGCTGATCTGGGCTCCCCATGCCTGATGCAAGCAGGCCCTTCCTCGCATGTAAAGAAATACCCAAGGAGTTTGGGGCCCGTTTTGCATGGGACCAAAGAGGGCATGGTGGGGAGAAGAAACCCTCTAAAGGTGTTCTGTTCGCCCATGGTGGGGACGGGGGCTCAGAGGCATCGAGCGCCTGGGCTTCCAGGCGTGTTGTGGCTGAATGTGCCTTTGATTCTAAATCAGATACACGCCTTGTCCTCACGAGGTGCTCAGCTGCCCAGGGCTTCTCTGAGGCTGCTGCCAGGTGCCAGGCTGCCCCGAACTCAAACCGGGTAGAGCAGACTGCCAACCCCACCGCCCTCCCAAGCACCCGACCTCCTGAGTTAGACTCAAGAACCGTGTAGAACAAAACTAGACTGCTCTTACTGTGCCTGCCTCTTGGAACCGAATTCCACAGAACCATCATTCAGAAGCGGCATCTTAGTCAAAGAAATTACACAATCATGGGATGTCGCTGGACCCCCTTCCCCCGTGGGTGGGGATTCAATGGGGAGGGCTGTGGAATTGACCATGAGCCAATGCTGGGGACTTTCTGACTCAGAGCTCCCACCAGGAAGGGACCATCCCCCCACTGATGTGGCACAGGTAACAAACCCCGGCCCCTGCCACAGTATACCCCCACACACTGGCCAAGTGATCTCGGGTAAGTCGTGCCACGTCTCTGAGCCCTGGCTTCCTACAATAAGCAACTCCTGTAAGATACAAGCTCGCCGAACGGATCTAATAAGCCTGGGTGCGCAAGAAGCTGCCTGCAGCGGCCGGCACTTACGGGGTCCTCCATAATTGCCGCCATTCTCCTGCCCCAAATGGCCCAGCATCTCCTCCCCAACATCAGGAAATGTACCTGCCAAGGGCTCCTTGGAGAAGGGGGCAGAGCTTTCCCTGGGGGCTGGGGACAGAGATAGGCCTTGGTGCTCAAGTGCTCCATGCCCGAGCTAGGTCCAGCCTGTGCCTCTCCAACCCTTCCCAGGCTAACCTGTCGTGCAGTCAGCGGGAGAGAGCTGCACCCGCCACCAGGGCAGCTGCAGTGTGAAGAGGCTGTGGAAACTACGTGGTTTCATCCCAGAGCCCACACTTCACCTGGGTGGCAGCAGATCCACAGGTGCTGCCCCCACCTATGTGGAACAGGACAAATGCGGGGACAACTTGGCTAAGAGGATGGACCCCAGCACCATCTGAGGGCCCCAACCCAGGCCTGCCTACCCCAGGACAGCCTCTGCTTCATCTTGTGTAGAGGGTGCACTCCTGCCCTTCCCCAGACATGCCCCAGCTGTCCTAAGGCAGCCTGTGGTTGGGGAGGATTCCTTCCTCATGGGAGGGACAGTGAGGTGGATATGGGTGGGCTCGGGGTGCATTGACAGGGTGGCCTCTCAGTGGAGCCCCTCAAAAGGGTCTGTACACCCAATGGAATGTTTCCAGGACCACATTCTGTCTCCGGCACACGTGATTGGAAATCCAGGTCATTATTTTACCAGGAGACAATGGTGGGTCGTTGTCACTGGTACTATCCACCACCTTCTGCCTGGGAAGCTCCCAGTCCTTCTCCCAAGTGGCTGGCTGTCCCTGGGCATTTGTTCTCCTAAGAAGAGGATGAGCTGCAGGAAGAAGTGTCTCAAACTTTGAGCAGCACGAGCTCCAGGCTCTCACCCTTGCAGAGGACCCCAGGCCAGAGGGCACGGCAGGGACAGGGGCCAACCAGATGGGCAGGCGGGGGCCCACCTGGTCCTGTGTGGGGGGACAGCACACAGGTGGACTTCCAGGGCACATGCTCCCTTATGGGGACGGGAAGGAGGGCTCCAGAGCACAGGTGCCAAGCCCGGGAAAGCGGGTGCTGCATTTCCAGCCGGAAGGGGCGGCACTCCCTCTCCTCCCCAGGCCAGGGTGAAGCATTTGCCTGCAATCAATCTTCCCATCACTGACCGCCTCCTGTCAGAAGAATGGCAGGCCCCACCTCGACCTCCCGACCGCCCGGAGCAGCGCGCCCACCGCCCCTGCATCCATTGGCTCCCACTCCCTCCGCAGCTCTTGCTCCTGGTATTCTACTCTCTCACCCACCGCCCAGCCACAGCCTTGAGCGAACCCTCCCCGGCTGCGCAGCCCACCCTCCTCCAGCCCCGGGGCGAACCACACCGGGAGGTCTGGCAGGGAGAGGCCCCCTGGGCAGTCTCCCTGGGGTTTTCTGCCATGACCCTGGCACACCAGGTCCAAGGCCAGCGGATGGCGAGGGTAGGGGGAGTGAGGGAGTGGGTGGGGATGGAGCGGCTGTGACTGGGAGGAAGGGACCCATGGCAGCAGCGGCAAGGAGAAGAGGATAAGTGAACCGCGGACGTGCACAGGGGCACCTGGGGGACGGGGTGAGCCACAGGCAGTGGGGGGTGGCGGTGGGACCCTGGGCACAGGGTAGTGAGACCCCCAGGGAGGATAAGTGGTTTGTGTGGGCCCCACCCTCACCGGCGGCTCGGAATGATGGAGCAAGGTGAAGGGGGGTCAGGGGCTCGGCACTCACCAGTGGGGTGCCCTCTGGCCAGCGGAAGCCCAGTGCCTGCGGCTGCAGGCTCGGGCTCAGGGCTTGGGGCGCCAGCAGGGAGGCAGGGAGGCGGGGCATGCGGGGCCAGCTAGCAGGGTGGTTGGGGGGTGGCGTGGGGCTGGGTATGGGGTTGGTGGGGAGGCTGGGCACAGGCACTAAACTCCCTGCAACACCAAGCCCAGTCTCTCTGTCCATCTCTCCATGCCCCTTCCCCAAGCCTTTGCATGTTAACCTGTAGTCCTTGTCCCTTGGGTAGTTAACGATGATGACAGGGCGCCCCCACCTCATACACTTCTGTCCCCTCTGGCTCAGACCAGAGTCGGGGCGGGGAGGTTGTCCTGTTTGAAGCAGGAGCTGGAGGGGCCCTAGTAGAACACTTCTGAAAGTCTGGAGAGTGCTGGAGAGGGGTCTTCCCTCAGGGAGAAGCACTCTGATGGATGAGGTGGGGCTGTTCCAGAGATGGGGGTCAGGGCCACAGCTGAGGGGCAGAAGGTGGCCTGGCTGGCTGGTGTTTTGGGGCCCCCCAAGTTGCTCTGTGTGGTCTCCCTGCAGCAGGCATCAGAGGCAGGGACATTAAAACACAGGTGCATGGCCTCATGCCCAAGGCTGCTCACTCAGGGCAGCCGGCCCGAGAATCTGCATCTCTGACAAGTTTCAGGTGATACATGTGCAGCCTCCGATGGGGACCCCATTCTGAGAGCCAAGGATTTTACCCAGTGCTGTTGGTGCCAGTGCCGCACTAGGAGAGAGCAGGGTGGGCGCCCAGACAGGCCCACGCCTGATACTGCCCCCAGCTCACAGAGGCCAGCCACTAGCTAAATGAAACGAGGCATGCCCAGGAAGCCCGCAACACAAGAACCTTCACCCCAGGGGATGTGGAACAGCCACATGCTGTGTACTGACAGTTGAAGCTGGAGTCACAGCGATCCTGCATGTGGAGTGCCGGTCGGTCCCTCAGGCGGGCCGTTTGCCTGGACCACCTCTTTTCTTCTTCGTGTTCTTTTGAGCTATTATGTCTTCCACAAGGAGCATTTTCTACAATTGAGAAAAAGCTCTTAGGGAACCAAAGAGGCCAGCCTGGAGGTGAGTACCTTTTTTCATTCCAGCTCCACGTATGGAGGCTGGGCTGCTCCCTGGAGCACAGAATAAACCCTCCCTAGCCATACTCAGAGCCTCGTGCTCAGGAAGTCCCCAAGCCTCCCCTGCCCCTACCCAGTCCATCTCCTTGTTGTCCCCCAGCTGTCCAAGCAGGCTGCACAGACCCCACCCCCATGGACGGGAGACCGGAACCCAGCCAAGGGAAAATGGAGGGAGAGAGTGGAAAACCAGCCCCTTGGGCTGCAACCCTACTCCTGCAGCCCCTGCCAGCCCCTCTGCTGACAAGGCGCCCCACTGCCCTTGGCCTTCAGAGGGGCAGCTGCCTGCTTGGCCATCACGAGGAGGCTGATGTTTTGCTCGATGTCCTGCAGAGAGCGGCAGCCATAGCAGGCTGGGCTGTTCCGGCCACCCAGGGCCTGTGCGAAGCTGGCGCTGAAGCAGGCACAGTCCATGCTGAGGTCCAGGGGTCCCTGTGGGCTGGCACAGGGGGCCTTTGGGCCTGGTGGGTAGCCGCGTGGGATGAGGCGGCAAGCCAGGGCCAGGTTGCATGTCCCGTGCGGCTTGCCAACCGGGAGGCGGTCTGTGTGTGCACGTGCCTGTGGTTTGTCACACGGCCAGCAGAGTCTCACAAGCCTCCTAGATGTATTTAGGTGGGAGACACATTGTTCCTGCCGTTCCCATGTGCCCAGCCTGAATGAGACGATGCAGACACTGCTGTGGGCTAAACAGGCAAGCACATTCAGGAGCTCCGGAGTGGCAGAGAAAAGAATTTTTAATGGAGGTACTTTCAGACTGTCATAAATGCTGTGTGGAGAGAAGGGCAATGAGAAGGAGAGAGCTATGGGGACAGGGAGGCCAGGGACGTCCTCTTAGGGAGGGGCCTGTCCCCACCGAGGGTGTCTGGGTGAGGGAGACTCAGCAGAGGGAACAGCAGGTGCAGGGTCCCCTTGGCGGCAATGAGCTTGGCGTGCTGACGTGGCCGCGCAGGTGGGCCACGGGGCAGACCGTGGGAAAAGGACCAAAATGGTAGGGCCAGGCCAAGCAAGCTGTGTGACCTGGTCTGGAGAGCGAACGGACGGGGGGCCTTGGGGGTCTGAGCACTTGTGTCCTGAGAACAGCATTCGGGCCTGAGTGGTCGGCTCTGTCCTCCATGTGCACAGAGCTCAGGGTGTCTCCAGGCCGGGCGTGGTGAGCCTGTGGAAGCCCTCACGGCCACCTGGTGGCCCACCTGTGGGCAGTGTCCTGTGTGTGAGCTCTGGCTCCTACGGTTCATGTCACCTTGCTCTACAGAGGGTCTGCTCCCTACACGTGTCTGCCGAGATTCTCTCGCTGGGGAAGCTCCTAAGTCCCCACAAGAAGCCAGGCTGGAAGTGTGGGATGCTCATTGCCCAGGGTACCCCCAACCGGTGGGGGGACAGGAGCCAGTATAAATGCCCAGCCCCGTTCTTCTGGGGGCTGATTCTGGGAGGCAACATGTCCCGGTGGATTAAGCTGTACACAGTTCCATATCCTGTCCTGTCTCACACTCCCCACTCCTGTCTCTTGCTTCCTGGGGTCACCTCCCAAATCATGCTCCTAGACTGAGGCTCTGCTCCTGGGACTGCCCAGGTGAGGCAGGTGAGTGAGCTGGCCACAGGGCTGCCCAGGCAGCAGGTAGGATGGTACACACCTGAGTCAGGGGCTGTGCTGACCCAGTCCCTGTCAGCTGCATCCGAAGGTGCCCTATCAAGTTCCAGGGTTCCCTGAGCAGCCTCTGTGGTCCCGCTCCTTTGGGGGCACAGAGTCCTGTATGGGAGTCAGTGCCCTGTGCACAGCAGGGATATGGCCCTGTGCGTGGGTGGGTGCTTGGCCCAGTTACAGCCCATGATCAGGCTGGAACACCCTAACATCCTAACACCTAGGTGGTATCTCCTGGGCCCCCCTTGGCAAAGGGAAGAAGGTACCCAGGGAGGTGGCCTTCCCACTCTGAGACCACCTCCTCCTGTTACCCGTGTTTCTGGCAAGAGCCCCCTTGCGTCTCAGCCCTGGATCTGAGCCCCGGGAGGATCAAGGGAGGTGAGGCCTGGGGACGCTGCAGAGGTCACACCAGCGCTGGTGGTGAGAAGGGTGAGGATTAGCAGCAGCTAGGAGCCATGGCAACGGGGCAGCTGCCTGATGGACTCCCCAGGGGCGACCCCTGGACCCCTTACGTGGGCACCCCGCACTAGCTGTGTGTTTTGCCATGACCTTGTGGTCCCCCCCTTTCCAGAGGCTGAGGCCAGTGGCTGCTGGACACAAAGCCTGCCCCTCTCGCTGCCTCCAGCCGCTCTGGCCCCACCCGTGCCAGGCTCAGCCACTGCTACTGAGGCTCCTGTGATTATTCAAAAGCGACAGAGGCTGACTCCGGTTCACCTGGAAACACCCAGAGGCCCCCTGTCTGTGTCCCCAGAAAGGTGCCCAAGCTGGGGCTGGCCCTGTCAGCTGTGAGGCACTCTCTGTCCCTGGCCAAGCTGGCCCTCCCTCCACTCCACGGATGGGCCGTGTTGCCTCTCACCATGGAGACTTGGGCCTGGCTGTACCCCTGCCTGGTGCACCCTGCCCCCCTTTTCCCATTTAATTCACCTGTCAATTTGCATGCCCCTTCTTCCAGGAAGCTCCTCTGGCAGCCCCAC
>PVJD01007158.1:0-88061 GCA_004026545.1 Mormoops blainvillei | reverse complement strand
GGACTACACCACCCGGGAAACCCCAGGGCCAGTGCACCCAGTGGACAGTTACAGACCACATAGGAGCACTTCCACCCTGCCTCTGCACAGCTGATCCTACACGGAGGGCAGAGGTTGGTGATCAGTGGTCACAGCCAGTCCTGACAGCTGACTGACCAGGGTAAATCCCTCCCATTGATCTGCCAACAGCAACCAAGGCTCCACGACAAGAGGAGAGTGTACTCAGCTCACATGGGGGCAAGCCCTGAGTACCCAGCTTGGGTGAAAGGGGAGGCTGTGCCACGGGACCCTTCAGGACACCTACTACATTAGACCACACTACTAAGACATGGAGTCAAAGCAGCTCTACCTGATACAAAGAGACAAACACAGGGAGGCTGCCAAAATGAGGAGACAAAGAAACATGACCCAAATGAAAGAACAGATCAAAATCCCAGAAAAAGCGCTAAACAAAATGGAGATAAACAATCTATCAGATGCAGAATTCAAAACACTGGTTATAAAGATGATCAAGGAACTTAGCAAGGATCTCAACAGCGTAAAAAAGATCCACTCAGAAACCAAGGATTCACTCATTGAAATAAAGAACAATTTATAGGGAAACAATAGTAGAGTAGATGATGCTGAGAATCAAACCAATGATTTGGAGTATAAGGAAGCAAAAAACTACTAATCAGAACAGGAAAAAAGAATTCCAAAAAATGAGGATAGTATAAGCAGCCTCTAGGACAACTTCAAGAGGTCCAATATTCTCATCATAGAGGTGCCAGAAAGAAAAGAGAAAGACCAAGAAATTGGAAATCTGTTTGAAAAAACAGTGAAAACAAAACTTCCCTAATTTGGTGAAGAAAATAGATATGCAAGTCCAGGAAGCACAGAGTTCCAAACAAGATGACTACAAAGCAGCCTACTCTAAGACACATCATAATTAAAATGTCAAAGGTTAAAGATAAAAAGAGAATGTTAAAAGCAGCAAGAGAAAAGAACTTAGTTACCTTTAGGGGAGTTCCCATAAGACTGGCAGCTGATTTCTCAAAAGAAACTTTGCAGGCCAGAAGGGATTTGCAAGAAATACTCAGTTATGAAAAGTAGGGACCTACAACCAAGATTGCTCTACCCTGCAGAGCTGTCATTTAGAATCGAAGGGCGGATAAAGAGCTGCTTAGACAAGAAAAAACTAAAGGAGTTCATCATCACCAAGCCATTATTATAGGAGATGTTCAAGGGACTTATTTAAGAAAGAAGATCAAAACTATGAACAATAAAATGGCAAAAAACTACAAATCTACCAGCAGTTAAAACTAAAAAACAAACTAAACAAACAAGACCAGAGACAGAATCATGGGTATGGAGATTTGATGGTTGCCAAGATGGGAGGGGTGTGTGGGGAAAGGGGTGAAGAAGTGAGTGCATTAAGAAGTACAAATAGGTAGTTCCAGAATAGCCATGGGGATGTAAAGTACATTATAGGAAATGCAGTAGCCAAAGAACTTACACGCATGACCCATGGACATGGACAATGGTGTAGGTATTGTGTGAGGGAGTCGGGGGGGGGGGAAGGGGGGGAAATCAGGACAGCTGTAATAGCATAATCAAAAAAATTTTTTAAAAATACAAATATTATCAAGGGTCATACAGTCTGGCTCTTTACTTAAATACATTGTTTTGAAATATTGTTAGCAGCATAGTATAGTAAGAAATAGAGAATCCAGATTCTGGATTTTTCTCAGTAATGATGTCACTGTGTGTCAATCACGAAAGTCCCCTATTCTGGTGAAAGTGATGTTAGCATGGTGTGTGATTCGCAAGGGTGTGGCATAGGGTCCTGTGTGCCTAAGCATTTAATAGCACACAGAGAAGTTGGATTCCTAACGACTGCAGGCAGGCCTGTTTCATGTTACAACCATGTATAGAAAGGCTCTCTCTTTGAGCCCCCAGCTGAACTGCAACACTTGGTATTGGATACTTTTCTTCTTAGCACCCGTTTTCCTCATAAATTTATATCATGTGGGCAAATTTCTTCAAAGTGCTAGATGCTTTAGGATTAAAATTAAAGCAGTGATGTTTTGTTTTTTCAGCTAGAGGCCCTTATAGCTTGGTAGGTACTGTGTGTTCTCATGTCCTTATCTTTGTTGTATGTTGTATCGTAGCACACATCACATGGAGATGGGCGGCAAGAAGTGACCTCTCGCACCGGGCGCTCTGGAGCTCGGTGTCGAAACTCTATAGCTTCCTGTGCAGATGAACAGCCTCACATCGGAAACTACAGACTGTTGAAAACAATCGGCAAAGGGAATTTTGCAAAAGTGAAATTGGCAAGACACATCCTTACAGGCAGAGAGGTAAATGAGAATTATGCTTAATTTCTGTTACTACATTTGTTCTGTTTAGTTCCATGTGAGAGGAAGAGGAAGAAATATATAGATTTGGGCCCATTTCTAAGCTAATTAAATGTTTTTTAAAGAAGAAACATTAATTTCCAGGAATTCTTTTGCTTTCTAATTTTTTTAAATGTAAATATTGTATTATTGTTTGAGATATCTTTTGCCTTTAAAAATGAATAGGTAGTGTTTTGCCCTTTTTTAGCAGTATCTACTACCATAGTAAAAATTGTTTTCAATTTCATGTATAAGCTCATGGTACTTGCACATCATTAGTGCTCTCTTTTTAATAGAGTTATACTCATGAAATTTTTCATCTTCCCAAATACTCTTCTCATAGCTTGCGTTTGATGGGTTATTATGGAGGATGGCACCTGCTTTCCTGCCTTGTGTGATACCAGCTTTCTGCTTAACCACTTTGTGTATTTATCAAAAATACTTCTACCAGAACTACTGAATTAACTCCCTCATTTTCTACCTGGGCAGTACACAGCCTGTTTTGTTTCTTGCATTTAGATCTTTGTTCCTACTGTTCCTTTGCCTGAAACACATTGTAGACTTTTGTGTCAAGATCACTCCTGAGAAGTAGTTGTCTGACTCCCTTTTCCCAGGCCTGGGACTCATGTTAAATATCTTGGTATTTCCTGCCCTAACTGGTGTGGCTCAGTTGGTTGGGTGTCATATCATAAAGTGAAAGGCCACTGGTTCGACTCCTGGTCAGGGCCCGTGCCTGGGTTGTGGGTTTGGTCCCAGTTGGGGGTTTTCGAGAGGCAGCCAATCAGTGTTTCCCTCTCTTTCTCCTTCTCTGTAAATAAATAAATAAAATCTTTTTAGCCCTGGTTGGTGGGGTTCAGTGGATTGAGTGCCAGCCCACAAACCGAAGGGTTACCTGTTTGATTCCCAGTCAGGGCACATGGCTGGGTTGCAACCCAGGTCCCCAGATGGGCGTACCAGAGGCAACCACACATTGATGTTTCTCTCCCTCTCTTTCTCCCTCCCTTCCCCTCTCTCTAAAAAGAAAATATTTTTAAAAATTTTTTCCATTTATTGGAGTTACTTGTTTATTTGTCTCCACCCTCTAGTTTGTAGGGTAGGCATCAGTGGTTGGCACATATCAGGTACTTGATATTGTTGACTGACTGGAATGATACTTTTGAAAGAATCTTTTTAAAGAAATGCCTTGTCCCAGAGCCTCCTGGTACATATGACAAGATGGTGTTGTAGGTGTGCCGAGGGACTCATGATACCTGCAGCCTCCAATGCTTAGGGCTGCTGGAGCAGGAGCTGGACCAGTCATTCTTGCCAGCAAGCAGCCTTTGTTTGCTGCTGTGTGCCCTACGAATGTCCTCATTTTCTGAGACAACTAAAAATTTGCTTCTTCAAATTTCATATCAATTTTAGTGACACATCCTTGGTTGGGACTCCTTGTTGGGATACCTGGACTGCTTTGGGATTCAGTAAACAGCAAAGAGTGGGTAGAACTTTTCTTGTCCTTGATCAAAGCTTTTCGAACTAAAGAAGAAAACCTCTGAGTTTAGTTTCTATCAGTCCCAGGTGGTTAATTCAGCCAGTGTCCTTCTGTGGGCTGAGAGAGGGTGGGTGAGAAGAGGAGTGGAACAGACAGCCCTGCTCCCGTTTTGCTTCACTTCATGGCTAGAGTCTGGCCTACTGTGTTTATATCTAGTAGGTTCTTCCCTTCCCTTCCCCCTTCCCCCTTCCCCCTTCCCCCTTCCCCCTTTCCCTCCCCCTCCTCAGTTTTAAAGAGGTGGGGGGAGAGAGTGAGACATCATTTTGTTGTTGCACTTTATGCATTCATTGGTTGATTTTTTTTAATGTGCCCTGGCCAGGGATCAAACCTGCAACCTTGGCATATGGTGAAAAATGCCCTAACCAACTGAACTACCCAGCCAGGGCCATCTAGTAGGTTCTCTCTTCAGAAGTGCTTGCATCTGACTAGTTAGTGGCTAAATTTGTTTACTTTTCCACTTATTTATGCATTTATTTGTTGATTCTTGTATGTGCCCTGACTGGGGATTAACCACAACCTTGGTGCATTGGAACCATGCTCCAACTAACTGAGCAACCTGGCCAGGGCTCATTATGGTTTTTAAAGTCATTGTTGACTTTTTTTTTTAAATAAAGTCTTATTGAAATATAACACATCCTAGAAAAGTGCTTAAAATCATCAAGTATGTGAGCATAGTTTGATGAATTATCACAGAGTAATCATATTTGCAGCACCATGACCCAGGGAAAAAATGTGCCATGACTTGGATCTCAGAAGTCCTCCTTGTACCGCCTTTAATCACTTAATTGTTCTTCCTCAGGGTAACCACTGCCTGACTTCTAACACCAAAGATGTTTTTTTGAACACTGTACTAATGAAATCATTTAGTACCTATTTCGTGTCTGCCTCTTTTACTCCACTTTACACTTGTAATGTTATTCCACGTTGTGGTTTTCATTGGGGGTTTCACCTTGTAGCCATCTGTTCTAGTTGTTTGGCTTGGTCTTTATTGCAGTGGACTGAATTGTGTCCCCCCAAATTCTTATGTTAAACCCTTAACCCCCAGTATAGCAGTTCTGGAGAATAGGGCCTTTCTGGAAGTAATTGGCTTGAATCAGGTCATAAGGATAGGTTCTGATCCAATAGGGTTTGTGTCCTTATAAGGGGCACCGGAGAGCTTGCTTTCTCCCTCTGCCATGTGAGGACACAGTAGGAAGGTGACCACGTACAAGCCCAGATGAGAGTCCTCAGCAGGAATCGACTGTGCTGGCACCCCGAGTTCAGACTCCTGACCTCCCAGACTTTGGGCGATAGATGCACTTCTGCTGTCCTAAAGGACTTGGGATCTTTCTTGTTGTCTGCTCTTTCAGTTGTGGTGGATGCTTTCACTCCTGTGAGGATCTGCATGCCAGGTAGGATCTTTTGAGTAGTAGTGAACTGACAGGAAGTGGAAGACAGGATTTTCCTCCAGTGGGTGTGTGCTGTGGGTTTGTTGGGCCCTTTGGGTTGAGGAATGTTGGGGGGAGCCCTTGTCATGCATGAGTTCTCTTTATCCCTATTTTGTAATTTTCCACTGGCTTCTGACATCAGAGTGAATCAGTGGAATTTCCCAGAACTGCATGCAAGTGACAGGGACACTCCTTTTTGCTTACCTAGTGAACACTCTTTGGTTGTGCATACCTTCTCCCCCACCCCATCCCCACCCTGAAAAACCCTCCACAGCCTTGGGAATGGGTGGGTGGTCTTCTGTCCCGTCTCCATCTGCCCGAGGCAGTGATGTGCCACATTTGCCTCCTATTTGGGGATCTAGGTCTGAGCTGTCCTCCGGGCTCCAGCTCTGGGCCAAGATTATTTTGGTAGTTGAGTCATCCTGACAGGGAGCTGGAAGGAAGAGGGGATTAGGAGCTTCCTCCTCAGGCTTCAGTGCCCCCCCCGCCACATACACACATGGATACACGCACGCATGTCATGTTAAATGACAGTGTTTCACTTTGAGGACACTTGCTTTTGACAAGATGACTTCCTCGGTTTGATTTGGTAGAGTGCAACATATCTGAGCTCCCGTGTTTGCTGTAGGTACTAATTGAATAGCACTACTTGAAAACGAAAGTGTGTAAGAAGAGAAATCAGAATTGGCTTTGTAGAATAGAAGGTGGATATTGAGCAGAACCGGAAGAAACCAGTGATCAAGAGTCCAGTCATGAGAAGAAACCAGGTCTCAGAAGATCAGGGGGAAGAGGGACTGGAAAGGCAGCATATTGGATGGGTCTGGCCATGAGGAGGAGGAAGATGACAGAGTGATGGCCAGAAAAGAATAGCATTTCTGTGGGGTTTCTTTGGAATTTGGGAGGCTCAAATGTACCATGCAAAATTACTTATGAAAGTAAAGTTTGAAGAAAATTCATTCAACTTTGAAGTAATGTAATTTTTAAGTCCACCTTGGTATCTGTTAAAATAACAGCAACCCTATTTCTTCACTGTTTTATCTCCATCCCTGAGGTGTATGCCATTACAGGTCAGGCTTCCTGGGTACCTTACTGTGGTGTTTCCCTTCCTGTAGTTCCTCTGCTGTGGCAGATGGAGGCTTTAGACCAAGTTAAGCTTTTTTTTTTTTAAGTGTTAGTATGAGTAGTGCAGCAGTTCTTGAAGTAAGCGTGGGGAACTCTGGAGGTTTTCTGAGACCGTTTTCGGGGGGCTCTGCAAAATAAAAACTATTTTTGTACTACTGTTCAGACATTATTTGCTTTTTCCATTTTCACAAGTGTAAAGTAGAATTTTCCAAAGACTGTGATGTGTGATATCACAACAAATTGAATACAGAAGGATGTATGAGAATTTCATTAAAATATTATGGGTACATACTCAGAAGTGAAATTTCTAGATCATATGGTAAATCTGTTTTTAATTTTTTGAGGAACTTTACACTGATTTCTACAGAGGCTGTACTATTTTGCATTATTACCAACAGTGCTTGAGGGCTCCATTTCCTCCATACCCTCACCAAGTCTTACTTTATTGATTGGTTGATTTTTGGTAGTTGCCGCCCTGATGTGTGCTGTCTAGCTGCCGTGGTTTGTGTTTCCCTACTGACAAGTGATGTTGAGCATCTTTTTCATGTGCTTATTGGCCTCTGTATATCTTTAGAGAAATGTCTCTTCAAACCTTTTACCCATTTTTGAATTGAGTTCTTTTTGTCGTTCAGTTTTAGAAATTCTGTATGTATTCTGGATATTAATCCTCTATCAGATATATGATTTGCAAATATTTTCTCCCATTCCGTGGTTTGCCTTTTTTTACTCTGCTGATATTGTCTTTTTATTTTTATGTCTGACCTTATGTATGTATTTTTTACCCTTAGAAAATCTCATTTCTTTTTAAAAAATGTATTTTATTCATTATGCTATTAACAGTTGTCCCATTTTTTTTCTCCCCCACCCTGCACTACCCCCTCTCACCAGCATTCCCCCACTTAGTTCATGACCATGGGTCATACATCTAAGTTCTTTGGCTTTTCCCTTTCCTGTACTACTCTTAACCTCCCCCTGTCTATTTTGTACCTACCATTTATGCTTCTTATTCCCCATACCTTTTCCCCCATTCCCCCCTCCCCCTCCCCACTGATAACCCTCCATGTGATCTCCATTTCTGTGATTCTGTTCCTGTTCTAGCAGTTTGCTTAGTTTTTGTTTTTGTTTTTTTAGGTTCAGTTGTTGGTAGTTGTGAATTTGTTGTCATTTTACTGTTTATCTTTTTGATTATCTTCTTTTTCTTAGATTAGTCCCTTTAATATTTCATGTAATAAGGGCTTGGTGATGATGAACTGCTTTAACTTGACCTTGTCTGGGGAGCACTTTATCTGCCCTTCCATTCTGAACAATAGCTTTGACGGATAGAGTAATCTTGGATGTAGGTCCTTACCTTTCATGACTTTGAATACTTTCCAGCCCCTTCTTGCCTGGAAGGTTTCTTTTGAGAAATCAGCTGATAGTCTTATGCAAACTTCTTTGTTGGGAACTGTCTCCTTTTGCTACTTTTAAGATTCCATTAATTTTGAGTAATTTAATTATGATGTGCTTGGTGTGTGCTGCCTTGGGTCCAACTTCTTTGGGATTATGAGCTTCCTGGACTTTCTGGAAGTCTTACTTCCTTTGCCAGGTTGGGGAAGTTTTCCTTCATTATTTTTTCAAATAAGTTTTCAGTTTTTTGCTCTTCCTCTTCTCCCTCTGGCACCCCTGTGATTCGGATGTTGGAGCATTTAAAGTTGCCCCAGAGGTTCCTCAACCTCTCCTCATTTTTTTCGAATTCTTCTTTCTTCATTCTGTTCTGGTTGAATGTTTATTTCTTGTTTCTGCTCCAAATCGTTGATCTGAGTCCCGGTTTCCATTCCCTGTATATTTTTCTTTATTTCACTTTGCATAGCCTTCACTTTTTCCTCCATTTTGCGATCATACTCTACCAAATCTGTGAGCATCCTGATTACCAGTGTTTTGAGCTCTGTATCTGTTAGGTTGGCTATCTCTGCATCATTTGAAAAAACAGAACTTTGATGTATTGTTTTGTTTGGGCCATATTTTTTTTGTCTTGGCGTGCCTATTATGTATTGAGGGGCGGAGCCATAGGTGTTCACCTGGGCAGGGCAACCTGCATCACTGCCTTGTGGTGCTGTCTATGGGGGAGGGGTCTGAGAGGGAACAATGACACTTGCTTGGCTCTTGGCCCTTTACCGGCTCTCAGTCACTTACCCCACTACCCACAGGCAAATTGGCCCCTTCTGATGCTGATTCCTGGATAGGTGGGTTTGTGTACATTCTAGGACCCCTGTGGGTCTCCCCAGTGGACTTTCCTGTGAGACTGGCAGTTTCTCCCACTGCTGCAAGCCCCACAGGTTTTTACCGGTAGAGGCTTAGAAGCCTTCTTTTCCCTGCACTGGAACCCTGGGCTGCGCGGTCTGTCTCACTCCCCAGTAGTTCTTCCCGGTTTATCCGCACACAGATGTGGGACTGCTCAGTCTGCTTACAGACACAGCCTTGCTGTGTGTCCTCTTCACCAGGCTGCCTGTCCCCTCCCCTCCTACCAGTCTGGATGAGTGTTTCTTTAACTCCGTGGTTGTCAGACTTCCATACAGTTCAGTTCCCTGGCAGTTCTGGTTATTTTTTGTTTTTAAATTTGTTGTCCTTCTTTTGGTTGTGCGAGGAGACAAAGTGTATTTACCTAAGCCTCCATCATGGCCGGAAGTCGAAAATCTCGTTTCTGACCAGATTCAGACTCAGATGTGGAAGCTTGGAGGGAGGACAGCCTACGTCTCTTGGCAGTCTGTTCCTGGTGTTTTTCCGTGACCTCCTTCATTCTCTTAGCCAAAAGTTTAGCATATTCTGTGGCCTCCTTATTTTTCTTTGTACTGTTTCTTCAGAACAATACACTGATGTTTGTGTTGAAGGGCACGTGGCGTTGACAAGATGCTGACTCTTGGGTGCAGCTGACTGCCTCTGAGGCTCCATGATAAAGAACAGGATGTAGCCTTTTGATGCACTTTGATGTCATATTCAAATGATTATTGTCAAATCCAAAGCTGTGAAACTTTTGCCCTGTTCTATGAGTGTCATGGTTTTAGGTCTTAAATTTAACATCATTGATCCTGTTTGAGCTAATTTTTGTATATAATGTTAGGTAAAACTCCACTTTCATTTGTCTGTGTGTGGATGTCCAGTTTTCCCAGCGTGATTTGTTGAATATTACTATTTTGAAATGTGTTGTCCACTTATTTTTACACTTTTTCAGTTTTCATTTGTAATAGGGTAAATATCAATAGATAAAATTCACATTTGGTGTCATCAGTAATCTTCAGAGTGACAAGGGAGCTAAAATGTTTGTGAGCCATTAATGTAGAGACTCTGTGAGCACTGTACTCAGGCGTTGGCTGCAGCCCCTTCCTTCCTGGTCCTTCTTCCTGGAGCTGCTTGCTGCAGAGCGCACAGCAGGAAGCAAGCCTCACCGACACCCAGGGCAGGGGGTGGGGGGAACGGGGGTGTCCTTCTGGACCTCTGGTGCAAAGATGCTGCACTGATGTTCCCCAGTTCACTGCAAAGCCTCCCTCTTAACTCAGGTGTCCTTCTGTCCTCTGTTGTCAACCCATCCCCCCATTCTGAATGTCCACAGTTTTTAGAAATCACTTTTATGCGAGAAATGACAAAGCAGCCAGGTGAGGTTGTGAGTCTAGGTCCACTTGTTAAGTATAAGTGAGGCTGATTTTCTTTTCTTTTTGTTTTCAGATAAGAAGTACATATAACTAGAAGTTATAGTTCTTTTTTTGGGCAGGGGTATCTTTAGTGGCTTGTGTGGGGTTTTTTTGTTTGTTTGTTTTTTAAGATTTTATTTTTTTAGAGAGACGGGAAGGAAGGGAGAGAACAGCATCAGTGTGTAGTTGCTTCTTACGCACCTCCTAGTGGGGACCTGGCCCACAACCTGACGTGTCCTGACTGGGAACTGAACCAGCGACCCTTTGGTTTGCAGGCCAGCACTCAGTCCACTGTGCCACACCAACCAGGTGCCTCTGTGTATGTTTCACATAGTTAGTCTACAGATTGGCCTATTAACTAGTCCCTTTTCCTTCTTTAACTGCCTAAGGGCTATTCTCTTTTTAAAAATAAACTATAGTTGACATACAGTATTAGTTTCAGGTGTACAACATAGTGATTCGACATTTATATACTTTGTGATGTGAATAGTATACTAAGTCTAGTGCATTTATCACAATGTTATTGACTGTATTTTCGTCAACCTTGTTACGCATGCCTGCATTTCCCACCAGCCCCTCACCCCTCAGAAACCATCAGTTTGTTCTTTTTTCCTAGGAGTTGGGTTTTGTTTTATTTTGTTTGTCCATTTGTTTTGATTTTTTAAAATTCCATATAGTGAAATCATGCATTTGTATTTCTCTGTCTCATTTCCATTTAGCATAATACTCCCTAGGTCTGTCCATGCTGTTGCAGATTTCATGCTTTTTTGTTGCTGAGTAATGTGTTTGTGTGTGTGTGTGTGTGTGTCTCTGTGTAGTCACATCTTTATCCACTCATTTATTGACGGACATCTAGGTTGCTTCCACATCTTGGCTATTGGAAATAATGCTGTAGTGAACATAGGGGTGCATATATCTTCTCTATCCTTTTAATAATAAAATACTTTTAAGCTTTTCAGTTGCAACATCAACGTATTTGTTCATATATTTACTCAATTGCCAAGTTCCTGTTGTGTGCAAGACACTCTGGGAGGCATTCTGGGCTGCGTAACCCTACCAAAGCTGTGGCTTCTGCCCTTATGTCTCAGAATCAGATAAAATTAAAGGGTCAGTATATAATAAATAGATTTGCTGCATTGCCATGTTTTTAGAAGTGTTTTCATTGTTTAATATCTTTCTATTTCTTGGTTGTGGGAGATGTTATTTCTCTTTGTTCATAGGTATCTTCATATAAAATATTATAATACTATCCTGGTTTGCACAAAGCCCCTGTTTTCAATTATAAAATATTTATTTATAAAATATAAAGTACTGTATTTTTATTTTTAGACAGAGGGAAAGGGAGTGAGAAAGAGGGAGAGAAACATCAGTGTGTGGTTGCCTCTCATGCACCCTGTTCTGGGGACCTGGCCTGCAACCCAGGCATGTGCCCTGACCGGGAATCGAACTGGTGACCCTTTGGTTCGCAGGCCGACCCTCAATCCACTGAGCTATATCACCCAGGGCTAAAATACTGTTTTAACTAGTTGAGTTTTAGGTTTTGAGGTTTACTTGCTTTTTGCCAATGCTAGATATCTGGGCATTTACAAAGTTGACCAGTTTGCAATTACCAAATTTTAAAAATCCGTAAGTTTTTATTAATTTATTTTTTTCTAGGTTGCAATAAAAATAATTGACAAAACTCAGTTGAATCCAACAAGTCTACAAAAGGTAAGATTGGTCAAGTATCCAGTACTTTTGAAATGATTTTCTGTGCTAATTGTAATATAATTTACCTCTTAAACACTGCTACTGTTATTTTTATTTATGTTTAGTACAGTAAAACTTTATATTCCTCAAAAACATACAATTTAAATGTAGTATTATATAAATGTAGTACTGTTGGATTGTTGGATTTTTTCCTTCAGTTGAAAATAATGCTTTTTAATGTTCTTAGCAGCAAACCGAAGGCTGTACTTTTAAATTGAATGGTCTAAGTAATGATTAGAATAGAGTTTAAAAAAAATAAGACAGAACAGGCTGGCTGGTGTGGCTCAGTGTACTGAGTGCTGGTCTACAAACCAAAGGGTCACTGGTTCCATTCCCAGTCAGGGACATGCCTGGTTTGCTGCCAGGTCCCCAGTAGGGGGTGTGTGAGAGGCAACCGATCGACCTTGCACATGTTTCTCTCCCTCTGTTTCTTCCTTTATTTTTAGAGAGAGGGGAAGGGAGGGAGAAAAAGAAGGAGAGAAACATTATCGTGTGTTTGCCTCTTGTGTGCCCCCTCTGGGGACTGGCCTGCAACCCAGGCCTGTGCCCTGACTGGGAGTCGAACCAGTGACCCTTTGGTTCGCAGGCCAGCACTCAGTCCATGGAGCCACACCACCCAGGGCTCTAAAAATAAAATAAATAAAATCTTTTTTAAAAGACAGAACAATGTATTTTTATGTAATTAGCCTTAATCAGCATTATATACCTGTATAACTAATACTAAGATCTTAAGGTCAGCATTTTGTCTTTATACATTGTCACACTAGGTTGAATTAAGGAGTGCTGATTAATTCATACAAAGGAAAACTGAGTGGTATTTGAAAAAAACACATTTGTAATGCACTGTTGTCATTTGTAACACCTAATGTAACTCAGGAGGTCTCAAACTCCTGCATGTAAGAATCATCTGGGCTTCTTTGAAGCTCTGAGAACTGGCTCCCAGGAGAAATTTAATAGGTCAGATGAGGCCTGGGCATAGGTGTTTCACTGGTGCATCTGCAAATATTAATGATCTTTATAATAAGAACCTTCTAGTATGTTTAGTTTTGCAAAGCTTTTTTTTTTTTTAAGGTTTTATTTATTTATTTATTTTTAGAGAGATTGGGAGGGAGGGCGGACAAGAGACAGAGATATCGATGTGTGGTTGCTTCTCACATGCCCCCTACTGGGGACGTGGCCTGCAACCCAGTCCTGTGCCCTGACTGGGAATCAAACCAGTGATCCTTTGGTTTGCAGGCCAGCACTCGATCCACAGAGCCACTCCAGCCAGGGCTTTTATTTATTTTTATTTTTCAGTATTTAATTAATTTAATTTTAGAGAGTGGGGAAGGGACCAAGAAAGAGGAGAGAAACATCGATGTGTGAGAGATACACTGATAGGTTGCCTCTCACACGCCCCCAACTGGGTAGTTTTGCAAAGCTTTTTTATATACTTCATTTGATTTCTAGATTTGGTCTATAGTACATGGGGATTACAGAGACATTACACTAGGTAGGAAGTCCTGAATTTTAATCCTGGCTGTGACAATTTAGCTAGATGTCTAACTTTACCTCCAGCAGGCCACTTAACTTTCTCACTTCGGGCTTCTCATCTTTAAAATGGAGATATAGTCAAACCCAGGTTCTTGAACAATTCGCTTCTCAGCCTGGTTGTTCTCAGAAAAAATGTCTTGGTCGTCTAACAGAACTTTGGGTCTCAATTCTCTGCCCCAGGGGTCCCCAACCTCTGGGTCAGGGACCGGTATTGGTCCATGGCCTGTTAGGAACTGGGCTGCAGAGCAGGAGGTGAGCAGCAGGCGATCTAGCAAAGCTCCCTCGCTCCCCTACCCCCGCCCTCCCCAGCTGCCCATGGAAAAATTGTGTTCCACGAAACAGGTCCCTGGTGCCAAAAAGATTGGGGACCGCTGCTCTACCCAACAACTCTTGCTGATAACCTGTGTGATCAGTCACGTGTCTCACGGTGACAAAAGAGATTCAGTTTTCGAACAAATCACTTCTTGAACACTCTTCTGGAATGAATTAAATTTGAAAACTGAGGTTCCACTGTAATTGCATCTTCTCAGGATGGATTGTTAGTGAAATAATGCATGTTACAAAAGCTTTGTAAGTCGCGAAGCACTGCATGTGTAAGATACTGTAAGTAGAATGCCCTGTATACATTCCTAATGGATTCCTAATGTTATTTCCCATTTATATCATAAGAATTTTGTGTGAGGGGGGCGGGTGTAGACTTTACCTTGCACTAGAAATGATATTTAAACAAGTGGTTCTGAAAGGCATAATAGGCCTTAAGCAGGGTTCTCAAAGTGGCCCAGGAACAGATCCAAAAATTCCAGTGTTTTGTTCTGAAGATGAAATTGTATTCATTTTCTTAAATTTCATTTCTTTATATAGCTAAGGACTTGGTACTACTAGGTAAGTTAGGGGTTACTAAGATTTAATATTCAGAACTAAAATTAGCATATAAAGAAGCTTACTGAGGATTCAAGTTCAGTATTCAAATGATGTTACAAATCTTCCACTGTTCAAGTGTCCTTGCAGGTAACTGGAATTCAAGCAGTTTCTAGGGAGAATTTTATCATATTTTCTTGAGCTGGTTGTAATTTTTCCTTTTTTCTTGATTGCTTTTTTTCCCCGTTATTTTTGGTCATAGGTTTTTTGGTTTTGTTTTTTCTTATTGATTTTGAGAAAAAGACATACAGACAGACATTGACTTGTTGCCTCACTTAGTTATGCATTCATTGGTTGCTCTAACTGGGCCCTGAACCCACATTGGCATATCTGGATGATGATCTAACCAACTGAGCTACAGTAGGGCTGACCATAGATTTTAATTGCTGTTGTATGTTATTATTGTTAACAATTACTGTTTGTCATATCATTATCAGTTCAGTACACGGTAGGTTGTCTTTTTAGGCTGATAGAGTGATTATGCAGTTTTGCCTCAGTGTTAATTTTGGCATGTAATCTGATAGGTGAGACTTTGAGGTTGTCATGTAGTTCAAGCATGAGCCAGCCACAAAACACTTATTCTACAGCCAGATCTGTCCAAGTTAAACAACTTAATAAGAGTAACATTTTTAGTTCATAGGGCATTGTTTTAAATCATGTTTATAAGTTTGTATTCTTTTCTCACAAATTAGAAGCTTTAAAAAAAAAAGATTTTTTTAAATTTATTTTTAGAGGTAGGGGAAGGGCTCACTTGCCTCTTGCCTGCCCCCAACCGGGGGACTGGCCCACCACCCAGGCCTGTGCCCTGACTGAGAACCAAACCGATGACCTTTCAGTTTCCAGGCTGTTGCTCAGTCCACTGAACTGCAGCAGCCAGGGTGTGGAACCTGCTCTCTTTATATTGTAATATTAAGCCCTGGAGCTTGGAGCACTGTTTTAGAATCCAGCAGTTACTTTCAGGAACATTCTACCATCAATAATATGTAATTTTTTTTATACTGCCACTACCCAAAAATATGGACTGGCTTATTCAGGCAGTGTTTGACCATAGGTGTTAAAATCATGTCAGTTGCAAAGTGTGGAAGATATTTAGACTTACAGGGTGATTTAATAGATGTGAGAGCCTAGTAAGAGATGTATGGGGTCTGGCACAAATAACTCCCCTTTTTGTTACAAAAATCTTTTATTACAAAGTCATAAGCATGTAATTCTGTAACATAATAATATCACACTCAGGCACACCATATGACATTTTGGGTGAAATGTTCAAATTAAAACTATAAATTATTACACCCATATTATTACTGTACCAACCACACTCAAGCAGGTGTTACTTCTGCTGGACCCTGTATTTTTCTCCATCAGTATCTTTTTCAGTCAGCCCGTAAAGAACTCTAGCATTGTAAAATTCTGATGGTTTTGAAAACAGCATGAATAATACATTAGTCTTCTTCCTGGTTTTATAAAGTCATTTTTAGCTTTAGCTCAAAGCTAAAGAGACCCAGGTAATCTTGCTGGCTGTTGTTTTGTTAAATCTGAGTTTGTCATCAAGAAGTAAAAGTCATGGTTCATTTTTTAAAATTTGATTTACCTTTGAAAAAATACCAAACTTTATTAAGACATACTAGTACACTAAGTGTAACCCAACTAAAGTAATTAACATTCTCTTCAGCCTTGGAGCAGACCGTTAGCATAGAGAAGGGAGCATAAGTAGTGGTAGGAACATGGCAAAGCCAGGCCGCATGGGTACAAAACCAGGCTTCAACCCAGCCTAGCTGTGACAAGTCGCTTAACCTCCTCGGGTCTTAGTTTTCTTATATGTAAGGTGAGAATAATAGCAGTACCTCATAGGACTGTAGAGAGAATTAAAGTTAACTTTTCAGAGCCCCTTGGAAGAGCCAAGAATAGTGCGTACGTAGCACACGGAAAGGTCGTGTTGTTTGCCATTCTTGTGCGTCATGCTGGAAGTTAGGTTTTTGTTTGCTTGGGTTTGGGGGGTGGGAGATGTTTTCGTTTGTTTACAATTTTTCCCTCACAGGAAACAAGTAGAGCTGAGGAAGTGAATGGTAGGTTCTGGCTAGGTTCCTTTTGTGGGGACTTCATTGCTGTAGTCTACTTCTGATAACAGCTGATATTTGAGCATTTAGTACCTGCTAAGCACTGTTTTAAGGTATTACTCAAACTAACTGGTTGTATTACTTTGTTCAAGCTGCTATAACAAAATACCGTAGACTGGCTGGCTGAAACTACAGGCGTTTATTTCGCGTAATTGCAGAGACTGAGTAGTCCCAGGTCAGGGCAGCAGCAAGGTCCGGTTCTGGCAAGAACTCTCTTCCTTCTGCTGCCCCTCCTGGTGTCTGGGGCTGGGGCTGCAGAGCGCAGTGCACGCACGCGCACTCTGGTGTTTTGTCTTAGAGGGGCACCGAGCCCAGCATGAGGACCTGCTCAGTTCCCAGATGGCCCATCTCCCAATACCATGGCCTTGTGGGTTCAGCCTTCAACACGTGAGTTTTGGGGGAACAAAATTTATTCTTAGTCGTCATTTAATCTTACCAATTTCATGAGGTTGTAAAGTTATATTATTCAGGGAATAGATGCTAGGGAGATAAACTAACCTGCCCAAAGTCACCTAACTAATACGTGGTGGGTACTCGGGCAGTCAGTCTTTGGTAGGCGTGGTTAGCAGTGAGTCAAGAGTTACTGAGTTCTGAATGAGACGGGTTTGCCACGGTTCGGGCGGTAGGGCAAGGGCACTGGTGCTGAGCCGTGTCTCTTAGCGCATAGGAACTCACCGTCATCAGTAGTAGAGCCTGTGCGCCCTGTGCTCTTACACATGTCGGCGGTGCACATGTCCATGGCACCTGGTCTGGTTGGTTTTCTTTCTTCTTCGTGCTCTGTTACCTGAGTATTTCCAGTGAGGAGACAGACTGAGAGGTGGATGTAGTCCTCCTTTTCAGCCAGTAGGTAACGGAGCAAAGATACCAGTATTGGTCTGACTCTGAAATAATGGGCTCTTTTCATTCTATTATGCCACTTTATTGTACTTAGATAAGTTTCCCTCATTCAGGATTTATAAAAACTTGGATGGCAACTAACCTGAGGCTTTCCTTTGTAGTAACTGTAGAGAAAGTGACTAATAGTTTCAAGTTTGGAGGACTATTTCAAGAACTTGACAGAAGCAGACCTTGCACCCCACCACCCCTTCCAAAAATTGCAAAAGCCTTATTTTTATGCAAGTTTGTTTATTTATTTAGTCATTCATTTAACAGACACTTCTTATTAAACACCTGCTGTATGCCAGACACTGTTCTAAGCACTGTGGATATAACATTGAACCAAATGAAGTTCTTGCTTTCGTGGAATCGACATCTGAAAAGGGTCCCGAGTCCAGTGCCATTGTGTGTGTTGGAGGCTTCCCCACACCAACAAGCAATTTTCTGATGCCAGCTGAATTCCGACACAATTTACCTGGAGATAGAAATAGATTCCACAGGGAAGGGGCTCAGTCCTACAGCACTCTGTTGCACTTCAGGCGTCTTTGCTTCTGACCAGCCAGATACAAAGTGTGGGTTCTAGTGACCACCTTCTCGTCTCACAGGACTCAAGAAAACCTATATACTCACTTGGTAACTGATTTATTGCAAAGGATAGTAAAGGCAACACAAATCGACAGCCAGATGAAGAGATGCATAGGGTGGCAGACTCCTGGTCAACCCATGTGGTTGATGTAAATTTTACCTCTGCCTCGAAGGACCTGAATATTTTTCACCAAGTGACAAAGAATGGTAAGGCCTCTGCGGCTCTCACTGCAGTGCTGACGTGGGAGTTCTCAGTGTTGGAATGCACAGGGCCCGAGGGGCAGTGGCAGCACCCGGTGGGTGTGCGGGGGCGGTGCAGGGCCCTGTGCTGGACGAGTATGAGCGAGAGGTTATGTCTTGGCCCTTCGAGGAGCCTTGAAGGCCCCAACCCTTCTAAGGAACCAATCATCTATGTAGTAAACTTTGCAGTGATTCCCTAACCATCCCCTGGGTTCTTACTACTGAGATTTTGTGATTCAGTCTATTCAGTGGCAGAAACTTAATTGTCACCATACTGTGACACAGCCAATTTGTATCATAATGTCTTTCTTACAGTGGAACCACTTAATTAAAAACAAGAAATTTGTAACATGTAATGAAATAATTGATTTTTTAAAATGCATATTTATGGTATCTGGTTCATTAACCAGCTTTAAACACATGTAGGTATGAAGTCTGTTTCTTCCTGTGCCATCGTGTTCCAGTGTCAGATGCTCTAGTTATTAGGTTTTTCCTTTTCATTTGCCCTAGCATCTGTCTTCTAGAAACTTCTACAACACTGTTCTCTATTCCGTCATATGGAGCTATAGAGTTTAAAGCTACTACTCCAAACATATCCAGCTTATTTTGGATCTCTTGGTTCCATCTCCTGAGTAAAATACTCAACCTCTTGGACCAGCCACAGGAATTGCCCTCAAGATAGGCCTAGTTTATTTCATGCTAATTGTCATTTATTTTTTCTTACCTGAATTTATTTGATTCCTGCTAAAGAACTGTTGGTTTTCTGCCATAATTCCAGTCTAGTCTGTTGGGGTATTTTTGAATAATGAATCTTCGTATTAGCTCTCACTTTTAGTTTAATGCTATGTAAATTGGATAAGGATGAATTCATCTAGTTACAATATCCAACAAAGTCCTTCAGTGGAGAACCCATCCTTTAGTTGATCCTGCTGGCCCAATAGTAAGGCATTTTTTTGAGTGAGGTTCAAGGACCATTTTGAAGTCTAGACTTTTAGTAAGAGAAAGGGAAATCCTTGTGTTTTAAAAAACTTTAATCAAAATTACTAAAGAAAAAGAAGACTAAACATCAAAGTGATGTCTGTGCTAAATATGCAGTAGGTTGTTGAATGACTGTTGAAGCATGATTAACTCTAGAGTCCTTTTATCAGGTTGTTTTTTTTTTTGTGAAGAAATTCTACTCAGTCAGTTTTTCTTTTTTAAGCCATTATTTGTTTTGGAGCCACTGTTAATGCTTAGAGTTCTGTAATGGTGGTGGACGTTTTTGGCATCTCAGGGAACCTTAGTCATGGGGCAGATCAGGGAACTATATAATTTGAGGGCAGAGAGGACCAGCTCATGCTTTTCATGTGGCCCAGGATGAAATTGCTGCTACCACCCTGGGTTATTTGGGGCACTTTCGCTTCAGCCTCCTTAAACCAGCCATTTTCTACCCTTGTTGTGTATTAGAATCATCTATGGAGCTTAAAAAACTAAAAAATATGACTTCTTCAAAATGTACCCTCCCTTCCCCAGCAACTCCCAGAAGTCCTGGTTTGATGGCTCCAGGGTAAGGCTGAGGGATCCCCAGTGCACAACCCAGGGGAGAATGGCTCCTAGACTTTTCTTTGGTTCCCCTCAAAGTTTGTCATCTCTTTTCCTTTCCTGAAGCCTGCCTCCCCAGTGTTCTAAGACTCAGACTCCTGCCTCTGCTGACTGCTTCCTGCTCTTTCCAGCTCTCCAGGGAATGGCTCCTGCTTTCCTCCCCCTCCCCATCAGGTGAAGCACAAATCATTTTCATTGAACAACTCTGTTCCTCTTTTCTTGTTTTAATACCTTCTTCTTTTCATGTTGACTTGTAGCAGGCTAACAATTCAGGCCGTTAACAAAAGCGGTTGGTTAGTAGAGCCCTGACTGTAATTGACAGTCCAGCTTCTGCATGCACATCAGCGTGACCGGTCTGGTCAACTAACAGAAATGGAGTGTGGTAAGCAATGGCAAATACAGGTGCTTCTTGATTCCACATATTTAACGTATAGACTAAAAGTGCATAGATATTTCTTTATTGTGAGATTTCAAAAGCAGTAGTAGAAATGGAAGAAAATCTAGCTTCGATGATGCTGCTGCTTTATGGGAAACTTTTTAATTTATTGCCAGACTTACTTTCTTTTTGGCAGGAATTTATAAGCTTGATATTTAGAGTAAATTGAGAATTGACAGTATTAGAATTTACTTTTAATTGTACTGGTGATTCATTGTGCTATTTTAAAAGCTATTAAAGATCCACGTATTTTAAATAGGTTAAACTTAAGAGCATACAGTGGATCAATTTGCAGAAATCAAAAATTGCTGAGTGGGGGCAGGTAGAAGAGGGCAAAGCAGGGATAAATGGTGATGGAAGGAGACTTGACTTGGGTGGTGAACACACAACATAATATACAGCTGATGTGTTATAGAATCGTACACCTGAAGCCTGTATGATTTTATTAACCAGTGTTACTCTGAGAAATTCAGTAAAAAGGAAACAAGAAAAGCATCAAAGGGAAATAAATAATAATATCTACCCTCATAATTTAGACAGAAAAAAATTTACCCCCCCACTGGAATATTATTTAGTCATTAAAAAAAAAAAGGAAACCCTGCTGTTTGCCACAACATGGACGGACTTGAGGGCATTACTCTAAGTTAAGGCACAGAAAGACAATACTACATATCATTTATGTATATGTGTAGAGTCTTAATAAACTGAACTCATAAAGACAGAATGGTTGCCAGGCAGATTGGGGAGTGGGGGAAATGGGCAGATGGTGGTTAAAGGGTACAGACAGAAGAGGGATCAGTTCTGGGGATCTAAGGTACAGCATGGTGGCGGTACTATATGCTTGCAAGTTGCTATGAGAGTAGATTTTAAATGTTCGCATAATAACCATAACAACAAAATGGTAATTTGTCAGGTGAAAGATGTGTTAATTACCTTATTGTGGTAAAGATTTTACAATATATATGTGTATCAAATTACCACATTGTGAACATGAAACTTACACAATATTATATGTAAATTGTAGCTCATTAAAGCTGGGAAGGGGCAGATTTTCTGAGAGAAAATAATTCTAACCTAGAATTCTTTACCCAGCCAGACTATCAATCAGTGTGAAGATAGAATCAGAATACCTCGAGTTAGGCAGCAGCTCCGTGCTTAGGAGCCGCCAGCAGGGTAGGTTTTACTACCACAAGAGAGAGAACACCGAGAAGGAGGCAGAGAATCCAGAACAGAAGATCCAGCAGGGGGCCTTGACAGAACCAAGGCCTCCAGAATATGAGTGTCTGTTGATACAAGAGGAAAAAGTTAACATAATAATTTGAAAGTATTGAGAGGAGGTTTACCCTTCTGTCACAAAGTTTGAGGGTGAATTAGTAGAGTGACAGGCACATAGCAAAGTTAACTGAACAAAATAACTGTGAGGCAGCTATTATCTCCAAGGAAATAAAAGAACATTTCAAAGTGGTTTAAAATATATTTTTAAAAGATTTTATTTATTTATTTTTGGGGGGGAGGGAGAAAGAGAGGGAGAGAAACATTAATGTGTCATTGCCTCTCATGTGCCCCCTACTGGGGACCTGGCCCACAACCCAGGCATGTGCCCTGACTGGGAATTGAACCTGCGACCCTTTGTTTTGCAGGCCAGTGCTCAGTCCACTGAGCCACAGCAGCCAGGGCTGATTTTAAATATTTTTAATTTATTGATTTTAGAGAGATGGGGAGTAAGGGGCGAGAGATCGAGAGAGATGTTGGTTTGTCATTGCACTCATTGATGCACTCATTGGTTGATTCTTGTTTGTGCCCTGACCGGGGATCAAACCCACAACCTTGGGTGTATTGGGAAGACACTCTAACCAGCTGAGCTACCCAGTTGGGGCAAAAACAATTTAAAAATAAATAAAATGAATGGAAATACATTTCTAGCGTGGCCATAAGGAATATTTATATGATGTAAATGAGTAATTTAGACAAACATGATGATAACTTATTAGGAGGAAGGAGGCAGGGGACGTAGATTGGAAGACAGGATGTGAGAGCCATATCTTCACCGCCCACGTTTCCAAAATAGGTAACACAGGGGCAGGGCTAGACAGTCGCTGGGGGCCTCACATGCTGGTAGAAGTGAAGCAGCACATGCCAGCCCTGGTAGTGCTCGCCCCTGAGAGTGAGGGTTGAGGGGGGAGAGACATTCATTAAATGGTCTTGACTTGTCAGACTGTTTATATGTACTACTTCTATAAATAAAAACTGAAAACCCATATTTATTTAACCAAAATGTGATAGAATCTCATGAAGAGGACGGGAAGGGGAAGCATAAATGTGTACTTGGAAGGGTTAGGAAAACTAAACCCAAAGTAGGGAGCCACAAGACAATGTCTTCAGTGGAAAATCAAGAAAGCAATATATTCAAGCTCTTTAGAAATATGTAGGTAAACAGTAGATGAAATAATGAAGAAAGCTAAAAGCATTGCTCCTGCAAAGACAGCAAAAAAAGGGGGACCCAGTGACTTTGGATTAGTATCCAGCGCTGTCTGCCATGGCAGACAAAAGTCTTGTCTCCTGCAGTCGATCTCTGAGTAATGCTGCACGGGTCCACTTATATGCGATATGTTTTTTGATAAATACCTGTACGCTTTTCCATCTGCAATTGGGGGTCCACAGATGCCAGAGGCTGACTGTATGCATTGATCTGCACCATTTTATACAGGGGACTTGAGCACCTGTGGATTTTGGTATTCATAGGGGTCCTAGAACCAGTCCCCCACAGATACCAAGGGACAACTAAGTTTTTGGGGAGTCAAGAGTTACATGGGGATTTCTGATTCTGCAGGGGGTCAGCGCCCCTAACCCCCACACTCAAGTGTTTATGAAAAGGTCTTGTAAACTGTTAAGAAACAAGAGTATATAACCTAGGAGAAATGATCAGAAGATGCACTAGGCAGTTAATAGGACAGATGATCGATATTCAAGTAACTGTTCAGCACCCTAAAAGATGTCAATCAGATCTGCAAAAAACTGATAGTACATAGTGTTGACAAGGGCAGAGAAACAGAAAATCTCATAATTTTGAGAGTAGTGTAAATTATATTTTTAGAGAGTAATAATGTAGCACTAACAAAAGTTTTAAAAGCATGTATGTTCTTTGCCCTCCACCCCCCTTGCATTGATCTCTAGGCATCTACCCTGCCAATACAGTTGCAGGGATACATATACAAGGGTGATCACTGTAATGTTATAATAGCAAACTTGCGCAGTAACCTACATGGTATCAGTAAAATTCTGGTTAAACACATTGTAGAACATCTACACATACCTTGTCTCCCCACGTCTGCAGGTGATGCCCCCTGGGTTGGAGAGGTCACTGTTTTTGGCTCATGTTCAACAGATGGTCTTTAATGATGCTCTTATTGTATTTCCCTGTCATTTGTCAGCTTTCCTATTCTGTTCTTTATTTTCATGTTAAGGTGGTTCTGGGAGTGTAATCTGCCTTATATTTTGCCTTACTGTGCTGGTTCTCATATTCGCCTGGCTTGAAACCTGTGTCCTGGGAGATATGCTTGCCTTTCACCCACCAGCAACCTTAGCTAATGTGATGCGAAAGGAATAGTAACCTTGCTCCTTGCTGAGTTACCAAAATACAGTGATTTTCAGCTACTTTATTTTTAAAGATTTTTAAAAATTTAATTATTGGGGAGCGGGACGGGAGGGAGGAAGAGAGGAAGAGAAACATCAATGTCCGGTCTCCTCTCAAGCACCCCGTACTGGGAACCTGGCCCGCAACCCAGGCATGTGCCCTGACTGGGAATCGAACTGGCGACCCCTTGGCTTACAGGCCGACAGTCCACTGAGCCACACCAGTCAGGGCTACTTCTTCTTTTTTAGGAATTTCTCTTTTAGCCAAAAAATCCTCTACTCTTCTTTGTTTATTCTCAACCCTTTTTCTTAAAATTCAGATTAATTGCGGAAGGGAGATAGGTAATACTATTATGTAATTTAAGTTTCAAAGGACAGTAAGTAGTATAGAAGGAAACCGCCTTCTACCCCTTGACTCCCAGCCAGGTAGGTCCCTGCCATTGGGACAGTCAGTGGCATCAGTTTCTATTGGTCCTTTCAGAGGTATTTCTGTGTGTAGAGAAGCAAAGACATATTTTTTCTTTTTTTTTACAGTGATGCCTTTTCTTGACAATTTTTTCCACCACGAATCCTGGGCTTTTGCCAACCTCTTCCTTGGTTTGTCTAGAGGGACTTGGATTTGTTCTTTCATTCAGCAGAGGTGCTGTGGTCAGCGTGGTGAGTGAGACAAAGGAACAGATTTCAGGACAGTGATGAGGGAAGGCAGATGTGGCATCCCTCCTTCAGGAAGTACCTAGAGGCGCTCCAGGATCTGAGAACTGTTTATAAACAGATTTCTGAGCCCACGGGTTGGTCTGCGGCACTCCGGTGGCTGGACTTCATTCTCTACCTTCCTGTTCTGAGTCTGCACTGTGGGCTCTTCTCTCTGAAGTGTTTGTCCCTTGGTGGTTCTCTTTTCCTTTCTGTAGAGTTAGGCTGCACCGCGTCCTTCCGAGGATGCCATCTATGTACTGGTAATCTCTAGCCCAGGTTCCTGTCCTGAGCGTCAGACCCAGGTACCAAATACGAGTTGTGCTCTCACTGCCCTCACCTGACTGCCCAGACGCAGCCTGCCCTGCACCCATCCCCACAGGTGGGGGTGTCAGCGCCGGCTCTGCCTCCCTCCCCCTGCCCCTAAATAGTTCTTGTCTGTGTCTCCTCCTCTTTATGCAAGGCTGCGGCGCCTTGTTTATTAATCTTGGATTTACAGTGCAACTGTTTTCCTGTTGAAGATGAAGGTGGTCATTTACTCTCTTCCAGTATCGCCCACACGTAAGCAGTCATTCATCCTGTCATTCAGGCGCCCTGTACTCTGGCCCGTCCCTTCTGTCTTCTGCCTCTTGTGTCTGGAGGAGGGGGTCCTGGTGCCGCATCATGGGGGTTTACTGATCAGTCACCCTTTTATGCCTGTAGCTCCGTCATCCCCCCCATGCCTTCTGTTATATGCTCAGTTCATTTTTTATATTGTTTTGTAAAATTGTCTTTTTCCAGAGGGAGCTCCTGTACCTCCCTAGTCCTGGCTCTTGGGACACTCGTTTACTCTGTGGTGTGGTAAGGCTGGTGTCCTTGGTATTCTGATCACCAGGATCCTGAACTTTCCCCTCCTGAGATGTTTGTTCTGCTCCTGTGCGCTAGTTCCTAGAGGACAGGTGGGTGTGTTGATGTGTGGAGGATGCAGGTCATCCCTTTATGCATTTCTGTTACTCTGTTTTTAACAGCTAGCATCTGCATAAGATTGAAATGGGGTGTAGAAGAATAAGTTTACTTAAGATAGTAGAAATAGATGAATCTGTCTTAAATGTTCTTTTATAATAACAAAACTTAAAACTATGTTCTTACAGTCCTAGTAAGGACTTTTAAAGTTCATGTTCTCTTTTCAATAAATTATTTCTGTCCACATTTAACTATCCTGAGCCACCAGGTTCACAGCTGATCTGCGTATATGAAATCTCTGGCATTTTTATCTCTTACATGCAAATTTTTGGCTTTTTAAAAAGTTCTGTGCCAGCCTACCTGTTGCTCTGGAGTATCCTGTATCAGCAGCTTGTAATCTCTCAGTTAATCTACTTGCAAATGTCGAAGTTGTCACGGGGAACCCGGGGATGCACGTGGGTAGTGGAGTCAGGAAACTCAGAGTCCTAGCTCTGGCAACCCCTAGCCAGGGGGAGACCTTGGACAAGTCCCTTAACTCTCAGTCCCCCTTTCCTGGGTGCTGGAGGTCAGTCACCTAACAGAGCTGGGGTAAACAAGATAGGTGTGATCATAGATTTGAAGCATCTGGCTGTGTGCTTTAGACACAGGCACTTGATAACTGTTAACTCCGTGCTCCCCCCCTCCCCCGCCCCCATTAACTGACTTGGTGTGGAGGTCATTAACTCATTTCTATCTGATGCATGATTCTGCTGGTTATTAGGGTGATACCTGGACACTGCCTTACTAGGGAGTCTCCAGTGGCGCTCTCTGTCTACACAGTGAAGCCTGTCCTCCTCCTCCCCCCAGCACCTTCCCTGTGTGTTTTCACAACTCATCCCTTGGCGTGACCTCTGCTGTAATGCAGGGATTCTCAAACTTTCGTGTGTAGTGTGTAGTGTATTAGTTATCTACCGCTCTCTAACAAATCACTCCAAAACTTAGCAACTTAAACAAAACTCTGTGTTATCCCTCAGTTTCTGAGTTGTACTTGGAAGTGACTTAGCTGCAGGCAGCTGAAAGTTTGGTTGGGGCTGGTGGGTCACTTCCAGATGGGCCCTCTAACCTGGCTGCTGTCAAGATACTGCAGTTGCTCACCTGCTGTGGTCATGAAGCCTCCTTGCCATCTGGAGCTTAATGTCCTCATGACATAAGCAAGTGATCCGTGAGCTCAGGGAGGAAGCCACAGTACCTTCTGTTGGCTAGGTCAGTCACTAAGTGCCCCTGCTCTCAAAAGGAGGGAGATTAAGTTCTTCCTTTTGAGGGGAGGATTGCCAAGGAATTTGTGGACATACTTAAAAACTACCACACCTTACTTTGTTGAAAAAAGTAGGATTCTCAAGGCCCACTTCAGATCTAGTGGCAGGTGGGGCCTGGAAACCTGAAGTTTGCACCAATACCGTAATGATTCTGATGCCAGTGGCCTGGGGCCCACACTTGGGAACGTACTGCTCTGCCAGATGTGTCACTTGGTCTTTTTTAAATAGCACTCATTGGTCACACCTCCATATCTTTGCTCCCATAAACAGAACACACATAGCCCATTTTCAGCTGTGAACATCCTTCTTTAGGTCCTGCATCAGTCCGCGTATCTCCATGGTGCCCTCTAATGCTTGAGCTCCCTATCCCTTGAACTCCTGTTAATAGTCCATCTTTTTCAACTCTTGGGTTCTGGTTACTTTGTTTCAGGCCTATGCTGCCAGTGGGAGTTTGAAAAACCATTCCTTTCTTTTGACCTGCTCTCCTGCCAGCAGAACTATAACAGCTTGGTAAAGGAGCAGCATGGCCATTAGAATGCCAGAGGGGCGGCTCACACTACAGTTCTCGGGATTTGTCAAATACATGAGTTCCTGCTGTGTGCCAGGCTTGGTTTCAGCTATACGGCAGTTAAAGGAGACAGATGTGCTCTCTGTGGATGGCGAGGTGACAGTACACAGGTGCATGGAAAAGTACTGTCACGTCCTGGCTGGTGTGGCTCAGTGGACTGAGCTCCAGCCTACGAACCAAAGGGTTACAGGTTGGTTCACAGTCAGGGCACAGGCCTGGATTGCAGGCCAGGACCCCAGTAGGGGGCGCTCAAGAGGCAACCACAATTGATGTTCCTCTTCCCCTCTTTCTCCCTCCCTTCCCCTCTATCTAAAAATAAATAAATAAAAATCTTTTTAAAAAAAGAAAAGTACTGTCAAATCTTAAAAAACATTCTAGGGAAGAATGCTGTAAAACAAAGGAGACCTACCTGGGTAAGGTTTTCAGAGAACCTGCTTGAGACTGGAAGGACAAAAAGGACAGACGACTCAGGAAGGAAAGAGCTTGGTGTATACTGATGCCTGAGAGGAATGGAGGTTGCTAGAGGCCTGTGGCTGAGCCGAGATTGTAGGGCGGCCAGAGGCTGCCATGGCCTCGGCTTCATTCCATGTGCAGTGTCCTAAGCTGTGTTCCTGTGGCCTCCAACCTGGAGCTCTTCTAACTTAGCAGTTGTGGAAATAACGGAGATTCACGTGGTAGGTACAAATTCAACTCTTAACAGATTGGAAAAAGAGGATTTCTGAGTTAGCTTGGCAGAGGAGAGCAAAGGAAGAACTCAAGCCCGAGTAGTTGCCAAGGTGGCTATCTTTTCATCTCAGGACAGGTAGGGAGTGACTACAGTTGCAACCAGTGGTATATCTGTTGCCAGTGAACGTGCTCCTGCCTTTAGAGGTGGTGCGGTATTCCAGGCAGGAAGCCTGCTCATTGCGATTTCGTGTTTTTAAGCACTGAGCTCAGCTTGTAGGTCAGGTGCATCCATGTCTCTCTCCATGCTCTCAGTTGTTAGCGGCTAGCGCACTTCTAGGTGAGATATCGTGGGCAAGGACAAGGACAGGGAGCGCCTTGTGATGTCTTGCCAGGGTCCCTTTTATCTAGCCCGCTGGTGCTCTTCCCAGTCCTTGTCTCCTGGGGGCTGTAGGGCACAGGGTATGGGAGACCTGGTTCTGGCCTGACTCCCCACAGAAGGCCAGCCCTTTGGAAGGTCTTGTCTTCTCTTTTTCTGGTTTCCACTCATTTGCAGGAGGGTTGGATGCAATGGCCTCTAAATTTCTGTTATGTTCTGAGATCATCTCATAATGAACTTGGACCGTAATGCTGTGATCCCTCCGAACTCACAGCGCGTGTTCATGCAACAGCAGTTTAGTGTTTCTCCTTGTTTTGTGCAATGGCTGGGCAGCTCTGCTTTCCTGCGGTCTCCCCTGGGTTCCCTCGTGTGGCAGCATTCAGGTGGTGAGCTGGGGGGGCTCTTCTCGCCCGGAACAGTGGGTCTCTTTCTGTGTACAGCCTTTTCATCCTCAAGGTGGCTAGGCTGTCTTCTTCATCTTATGGCAACATCATTCCAAGAAAGCAAGCCCTGCTCCACATGCCTTTTACCCAGCCTCTGCCTGCTGCAAATACGATCTCGTCCCATTGGCCAAAGCAAGTCATGTAACCAGTACAAATGTGTGATCATGTGAGGCAGTACTGATTAGGGCCATTAGTGTAAGTCTCTCATAGCTTCCATGTGAAATAACCGACCTCCAGTGAGGGTTTCCTGTACTGTTTTTATCAAAATCTTCTTAGGGAATTATAAATCTAATACATTCAGGATGTAGTTCTTTGGGACTATACAAGTTTAGATTTACATGATGAGAACCCCAGGGTAGATACTAAGTCAGACTAAGTTTAGTCACAAGCTATTCTTGCCTGAATCTGATCTTATGTGTTTAAGGTAACAAAATAGAATTCAGATTGTGTTATTGTTCTCCCTGAGACCTCTGATTCCTCAACAAGGTGGAATCGAAGTGCGTGGTATTGAGTTATAAAGCTATTTCATAGTCACACTGGGCTTCATATTAATCAGTCCTGGATGTGGACTACTGAACATTATCATTGAATCAGTTCTCTAAGTAAAAGCTTAAACTTGTATTGCAAAAGTGGAATATAATGTGTAATAACCCTTGTTGGGGGGATTGTGTCTTTGTTTTTTAGCTCTTCAGAGAAGTAAGAATAATGAAGATTTTAAATCATCCAAACATAGGTACTTTTTGTTTTTCTTAAATATTTTGGATCCAAATGCATTCTTGAAAGTATATCAGAAGGCTAAACTTGTGTCCCAGGAGAGGCGGGTGCACGTTTAATAAAATGTATGTCCAGATTATTCATCATTTGTATAAAATTTTTAAATTACTAAAAATGGGTTAAAACTTAGGTGTTAAACATTTGAATTTAAAACTTTAATGAAGTAGAAACCTCTATAATTAGATTATAATATTCTTAATTTTTTGACATAATGGAAAATATAATTGTATTTAATTCATAGCTAGAGAGAAAGGAATTTTGTTGTCAGAGTTAAGATTTTCAAAGGTATAATTCCTTTTGCTGTAGCTGTGTTTCTAAGAAAATATTTACTTGCACACTGAACCGTTTAAAAAGATATAGGATACTTGTTATCTACTGGGATTTTGACATAAATTGCTTTATACAGCACAGATTTGTTTTATGTGTCCTCTGTGCACAGCTCTGCTAGGTGGGGTGAGGTGGGTCGAAAGATAAGGAAGGGTCATGGTCTTGTCCTCATCATCATAATTATGGGACCAAGATGAAAGTATGCAAATTATCTTGTCCTGACCCTGTTGTATAGATATTTCAATGAAAACTTTTGATTCACATAACATAATAAAGCTTTTTTAAAAATAATATAACTGCTTCTTTACACAGCGAAAGCTCCTACTATCTAAAAATACTACTTCAAAACTGATATAGCTCTTAAGACAGCCAGTTGTATTTGTTTATTATCAAAATCACTTCTAGGAAGTGAGAGGGTAATGTTTAATATTTAGGTTATTCTATTAATTCCTAAGGCACGAGGAGAATGGAGCTGCAGGAGAGAAAAAGCTGTTTCATCCAGTCTAAGCCACCATTATTTAAAAGACATTATTTTATGAACTTCTAAGGGAAAAAACAGCACTACCAAGCCATCATCTTGTTATCAGTGATATTAGTTAAAATGTGAAAAAAATACTTGTCTCTAAATCAGTAAAATATGTTTGTGGAAAAGAAAAATAACAAGGGATATAATAATGGGAAGAAAACCTTTCTTCACTTTTTATTTCAACCTTTGGGGTTAGCTAGCCAATTCTGGATTTCAAATTCTAACTTTTCACCCAAAAACACTGTTGCTATTGCTTAGAGCTAGCTGACTCAAACATATTTATTTTATTTTTTAATTACTTAAATTATACCCTGATTGGCATTCTCTCTACTTATTACTAAATGACATATCTGTGATGATCGATGTAAACATCTAAAAATTTAAATTCCTGTTGGATTAAAATAGTTTTCCCAGGAGAGCTAATATTTGCATTGGGGTTTTAGATAGATTTTATTTATATGTTAATGGTTTATCAGTATATAGGTCTTAAATTTTTTTCAGTGATTTTTTTTTCTTGACAGCCTGAACATAGCATCTTAGAAATATGATAGTTTTATTCATCAGTTCAACAGACATATTAAATTCTACATTAGGCACTTTATTTGGTCTAATACTCTATGTTAAAGCATCAGAAAATAGCCCAAAATATAAAAGACGACTAGCATTTCCGCCCTTTGGCAAATTTAATTTTAAAGTATGTATTACCAAAATAAAGTAGAATGTGAAATAGTGATTGATTGCTTTAGAAATTTCAGTTTTATTTTAAAATGTATACATTTGATTGATTGATTTGTTTATGGTTTTATGAATTAGCAGTAATAGGAATATTATTTCTCTCTGTAACAGGACATGGTATAGTGAAGTTACACTGACCCATTGTAAATAATTCTTTTCAGTTAACTATAGTACAATCCCTTTTACTTCTTTCCATCTCTGGCTTCAGAATGGGAACGAAAGAACCTTGTTTTTGGAGAATCATGATGTTTCCCAAGCAACAGAAGTCTTAAGTGGAATTATATATACACTTCAAGCCAGAACAACAAGTGAACAGACATGCAGGAGTAGAGTAGGTCTGAGCAGTCCCTGTAGTTTAAATCCGAAATAGGGACGCCTTTCCTAAGGGGCAAGGGAAGAGCTGCTGGGAGGGCAGCCAGCTGATACAGCCTCACTACCAGACAGTCAGAGACGGGGCCAGACACATGTCCTTAGGCTGTTGTATACGCTAACATGGTTCCAGAGCCCAGGCATAATCATTGTTTTTATGGAATCAGTGCTTTACGAGCTCTTTTCTGTTTTGTAATACCTGATAACTTTCCTAAAAGCAGTTTTTAGAAGGCCAGCTATTAAAATGTTAAACAGAAAAGGTTACTTTGTGTAGTTAGTTTATATGTATATGGTATATGCATACAAACATTTGTTACTTTTTCTCCTATATCCTTTCTCTTTGACCAGTGAAGTTATTTGAAGTCATCGAAACTGACAAAACACTCTACCTTATCATGGAGTATGCAAGCGGAGGTAAGAAATTTGTGTTGTTTTTCCTTCTTCCCTTTTAGAGGAGTACACAGCCACGCTGGCCATACAGGTAATTGCTAAGGTTTCTTTAGTATCCACAGCCGTAATATACTAGGATAGGAATCAAAAGCTATTAGCAGTTCTGTGGGTTGCCATTTTTTCACTGTTAGCATTTTTAATTGACAGTATCTAAATACTTGGATTTTTTTATTGTGGTAAAATATCCATAACATAAAAGTTAACGTTTTAACCATTTTAAGTGTACAGTTCACTGTCCTTAAGTAATACACACTGTTGTGTAACCATCACCACTGAGCACCCACAGAACTCCTTTCATCTTGCAGAACTATACCTCTGTCCCCACTAAACGCTCCCTGCCCTCCCCCTCCTCCCCCAGCCCCTGGCAAACACCCTTCCGCTTTCTCTCTAAGAATTTGACTACTTGAGGGACCTTGTATGAGTGGAATCATACAGTGTTTGCCCTTTTGATTGCCTGTGTCACTTAGCATAATGTCCTGAAGGTTCATCCACGTTGTAGCATATGATAGGATTTTCTTTCTTTTGAAGACCGTATAATATTCCGTTATTGTATGCACACACACACACGGCATTGCATTATTTTGCCATATATTGCCATATTTTGTTTGTTTCAGGTATTTGGGTTTTAAATATAACACTATGTTAGCCTGTTTCAAGTCATGTACTGCATGTTGGATGGTTTCTCTGTATCAGATTTTAATGTTCCTGGTGTCCATTTTTCCTAAGACCAGGAATGGTTGTTCTAGTGTGTATGGTTAGGTTGTTTTTAAAGATTAAGGACTAGTAATTATTTGCCTCCAAGTTTATATAAATGTAGATGTTTTTCTGAAATGAATATACAAGGTCTGTCCAGAAGGTATCCAGCTATGTGGTATAAAAAATAGAGACATTTATTGAAGAAGATACAAGATAGGAGAAACATACTACACAGGATAATGATACCTCAGTTCCCTTCGACATAGGCACTTTGGGACCTCACACAGTTCTCCCAGTGTCTCTTCCACTATTGAAAACACGCTGCAAAATCCTTTGTTGGAATCACCATCAGCTGCCCTGTCTAATTTTCCTAAATCTTACTGATGATCTGAAACCTCTTCGCTTTCAAAGGTGATCTTAGTTTTGGGAAAAGCCAGAAGTTGCAGGGTATCAAACCTGGCTGTAGGAGGCGCTGAGTCACCTGGGTGATTTGATGTTTCGCTGAAAAACTATGCATGATACCTGATGCATGAGTGGGTGCGTTATCATAATGAAGCTTCCAATTACCAGTTACCCACAGCTGCGGCCGTTTTCGTTGTATTGCAACTCGATGGACGAAGAATATTGAGGTAGTACTCCTTATTAATTATTTGGCCCGGAAGGGCGAGCGGACTCATGATGGACAACACCTTCCCAATCAAAACACACAGTTAATGTGGTCTTGATTTTGCTGCGACTTTGCTGCACCCTCGGGCATGGAGAACCAGGTGACTTCCATTGGGATGAATGGGCCTTCATTTCTGGATCATACAAGCGGTAGACCCACAGTTCATCTCTAGTTATGACCCTTTTGAAGAAACCCAGTTCATTGGTAGCCATTTGAATCAAGTGTTTAGTAACTGCAGCACGATGTTCCTCTGCTCTGGTAGCAGAAGCCATGGAACGAATTTTGCCACAACACGTTTCCTGCCAAGCTCCTGCGTCAGAATCTCAGACACAGTAGTATGTTTGGAATCCCTAGATCAGCTCCCAGCTCTCGCACTATCAGTCACAGATCTTTGTTGATTGCAGCCTGGACATGTTCGACAGTCTCAGGTGTTCTGCTTGTTGCAGGCCTTCCAGAACATGGGTCACTTTCAACAGATTCTTGACCATCTTTGAAGCATTTGTGCCACACTTTCATTTGCACTGTATTCATTGTATTGTCCCGGGAAGCCTTCTGCATCATCCGATAGTTTCCGCGGAGGAATGTTCAAGCCTAATCCAAAACTTGATGCAGATTCATTGCTCTACTCACTCAGTCATTTTGAAGGGAATGGTCACACAGTCCACATGCTCACTGAGCAGCATCTACCACCCCACCGACTAGTACTGTGACGTCGTTATTGTTCACACACTTGCATTCCAACCCACGCCCTTTGGCTACCAGATTACATAGATGTGCAAACCGTTCTCGTTATATTAACAGTGGCCGGGCTTTTTCTGGACAGACCTGGTATATGGCCGTTGTCTTTTACAAAGATTCTCAACTTGGGGTTGGGGTAGCTTGTAGTTTTGGGATCATGTTCACGTTTTTCTGTGGAGGTCAGAAGCTTTGCTGCTTATCTTTGTGTGTTTCCTACCTCTAGCACAGTGTCTGGCAGATTCTCAACAAATAAGAATTGAACTAAATTTATGAAATTATAACCTACTGGGAACACACTCTGTTTGACTCCATAGCTTAAATTGTTTTGGTTAGAGGCTTTTTTTTTATCATTAGCACTTTGATTCAGGTTATAAAACTCGAAGACAGAAAGTTGAATCAGAGCCTCACTGTAGTGAACTTACCATTAAATAAAAACCTGTAAGCCTATTGGGAGCAAGAATAAGTTCTATCAAATAGGCAAACCTCTGATACTACTTATTTATATTCCTAATTTATTAGTTATGTGATTTGTATTTTAAATGTGTGGTTGGAAAATTTAGTTGGGATTTTCACAGTTGAGTAGTAGTAGGACGATCTGGAAGTTAATTGCAGAACCAGAAACCTACAGGGCCTTCTACACTCCCTGCTCATCTTAGGGAATGACGCGCATTACCTTTTCGTCTGTGTGACCTCGGCAGTGCACAGGCGCCTTCTCTTACCTGATTTCTCCTTGACTTTCACAATGACTCTGTGATGTAGCCAAGCTTTTACCCTTGAGAAATGGTGGCTGGGACATCTCACTGTGGTCACTTTGCCAGGCCTGGAGCCCAGCCTTCTGACACCACATAGCGTCTCCTGATTTTTGTTATTTGGTCATGGCTTTCTGTTTCCATCTATTTTAGGCACCAGGGTTGTAGAGATTGTTCTTATATAGGGCAAGACAAAAACATCTGAGAAGCATTCAGTTTTGTTTTGTTTTTTTAAGATTTTATTTCTTTATTCTTAGAGGAAGGGAGAGAGAAAGAGAGGGAGAGTAACATTGATGTGTGAGAGATACATCAATCCGTTGCCTCCTATACACCCGCAACTGAGGGCAGGACCTGGCCCACAACCCAGGCATATGCCCTGACTGGAAGCGAACTGGCGACCTTTTGCTTTGCGGGACGACACCCAGTCCACTGAGCCATAGCAGTCAGGGCAACATCCAGTTTTAGTAGAAAGAGGATGGGTTTTGGGAAAGACAGGAGGGGTCAGTCCAGCAAGTGCCTCTTGTGGGCAATGCGACCTGGTAAGTGACATGTCCCTGAGTTTCTCAGGGACTCACGAATACAGCCCTTCTCTGAGGAGCATTGTAAAAGCGTGAGCCCGGCGTGGTGGTTTATTGGCTCAGACTGTTCTCTCTCTCTCTTATTTTTTTAAAGTATATTTTACTGATTATGCTATTATAGTTGTCCCATTTTTTTCCTCCCCTTTATTCCCCTCTGCCCTGCACCCCTTCTAAGCATCATCCCCTCTCCCTTAGTTCATGTCCATGGGTCATACATGTAAGTTCTTTGGCTTCTCCATTTTCTATACTATTCTTAACCTCCCCCTGTCTATTTTGTGCCTACCAATTATGCTTCTTATTCCCTGTACCTTCTCCTCCCTCCCTCTCCCTGCTGGTAACCCTCCATGTGATCTCCGTTTCGGTGATTCTGTTCCTGTTCTAGTTGTTTGCTTACTTTGTTTTTGTTTTTGGTTTTAGGCTCATTTGTTGATAGTTGTGAGTTTGTTGTCATTTTACTGTTCATCTTTTTGATCATCTTCTTTTTCTTAGATGATCAACTTGTGAGTTTATTCTACTAATTTTTTTTAAAGTCAAAACTGTTTTCTTTATGATATGCATATTCTTTAGTTTTCACCTTTACTTATTTTGACATTGTATACTGTTCTGCAAATAAAAAGGTTATTCACTTAGAAAATGCTGACATTTTATGAGCTGACTTAACTTTGTAAGTCATCATAGTTAAATGAATCGTTTGGTGTAAATTAACAACATGTAATGCCTTTTAAAACATTGGTATACAATCATGCCCTGGCCAGTGTGGCTCAGTTGGTTGGAGTGACGTCCCATAAACCAAAAGGTCTCAAGTTCAATTCCAGGACAGGGCACATACAAGAGGCAACCGATGACGTTTCTCTCCTCTTTCGATGTCTCTCCCTATCTCTAAAACCAGTGAGCATACCCTTGGGTTAGGGAAAAAAACCACAGAGATCATCGTGCAATCAAGGGATAACTTGAAAATAATCCTCCATTATTTAAAAATGCATTCAGAGTTAGGGCTAAAAGTTTAAAAGTCAGTGATATTAAGTACAATTCAGAATGACTTTTCCTTCAAAAATATTTGTGTTCTGAACCAGCTGTTGCTTTTTGGTTTTTGTTTTGTTTTTTTAATACTCACCGGAGGATATATTTATTGATTTTAGAGAGAGACAGACATCATTTGGTTGCTATCTGTACACACCCCGACCTGCCCGGGGACCAAACCCACAACCTTTTGGTGTATAGGATGACACTCCAATTAATTGAACCACTTGGCCAGGGCTGAACCAACTGTTTTTAAGTATTAAAATATTTTAGGTGAGCCCTGACTGGTGTGGCTCATTTGGTTAGGTGTCGTCCTGCAAAGTGAAAGGTCACCAGTTTGATGCCTGATCAGGGCACATGCCTGGGTTGTGGGCCAGTGCCCAGGTTGGAGGATGTGCAGTGTTTCTCTCCCTCTCTTTCTCCCTGCCTTCCCCCTCTGTAAAAATAAATCTTTTTTTTTTTAAGTTTTAAAAAATATTTTAAGTGAATGTTGTCACTAAGCTGATGATAGGTTGTATTCTTTGAACGAAGTAGATGGGGTTCTTTCCCAAACACATTTTATATCTCATTTGCGAAATTAGTACTGTTTTCTGTGGATTTCAGAAGCTTTGTTTCTTTATTACTTGATAAGCAATTGGCAGTCCTGATACATTTCCTGAATGTTACCTCTCTTCCCTGAAGGGATGAACACCTCAACTACCACCTCAGTGTCTGCCTGGGCGTTCTCGTGGCTCTACCGCTACACTGTACCCTGATTCCCCCCTTCTCACCACCACTGCCACGTCCCACTCTAGCTCCAGTGCTCGCATCCCGTCCCTTCCCCGCCCCAAACCTCTTCTCCCTCTAGGATCCAGAGTGATCCTGTAAGAGGTCAGTCACTTCATAGTCTCCTCTGCTCCCACTTAGAGCTGTACCCAGGTCCTTCCCAAAGCCCACTGGGCTCTTCAGGCCCTCACCCCTCCCACGTCTCCGTGTGCCCACCTACTGCTGCCCTTGCTGCATGCTCACAGCCGTCAGCAGCATGCTTGTACACGCAGACACACTGCCTGTTCCTTTCCCCATTTTTTATCCGCAGCGCTTTTTGTCATCTGACATACTGTGTATTCTTTTGTCTGTTACCTGTCTCCCCTACTAGAATGTAAATGCCACGAGGAAAGGGACTTGCTTTGTTCACAGCTCTGTTTCTCCAGAGCCTGGAACAGTGCCTGGCAGTCAGTAGGTACTCAATAAATATTTGTGGGATGAATGAATATATTCAGGAAATGCTGTTTTGTCATGATCCTACAGTGAAGACATCCTCTTCTAACACACATAACTTATCCATTTTAACTTTCGATTTTCATTGCTTAGTTTATATTAAAACATAATCTTTAAAATAAAAATTGTATAATTCAAACATGAGAATTTAATTTCAAGGCTTTTCTTTAGCTTCAAGGTTTTGTTGATGAACTTTGCCCGTAGTTAAACTTAAGGCTAACGTAGTGTAAATTCCACATACTTCTGTTTATCTTCATACCTATATTTAAAAATAAAAATTAAGGCATTGCTAAAAATGAAACATCAATTTATGGGAAATTAATGCTGAGAAGTAGGATTTCTGTTTACTTTTATTTCTCTTAATTATAGGTGAAGTGTTTGACTATTTGGTTGCACATGGAAGAATGAAGGAAAAAGAAGCAAGAGCTAAATTTAGACAGGTATGAATTTATGTACCTTTAGTTTATTAATTGGATAAAGTTATCTAACTTAAACCCTGAAGCAAACAAGTGTTTGCCCATATAAATAAATGGTTATAAGGCCCATTGGATGGAGCAGGGGTGGCCATTCAGTTCAACAAAAATTTATTAAGTGCCTTTGTTTCTGAAGCACTACGGTAGAGCTAGCCTTGGGTTTTGTTTCTGGCTTTGTAATTATGATTTTAGTCTCACCGTTAACCTTAGTTTTTGACAGTTGAGTCATAAGAAAACTAGATCCTTTCATAACCATTTCCAAGTTTTTAGCAATAAGAGTGTTACAGTCCCAGAATTCATTATTAGTTTGGTCTTACATAAGCCAAAACCAAACAGAACTTACTCTGTTAAATAATGACTTAACCTCCTTGCTTTGTCTTTAGGCCGTTCTTTAAAGAGACTCAGGTTTTAAGCATAAGGGTGACGTAACTCTCCTGTCTTTATTAATGATAATTACAGTTTATTAATTGATCATTACCTGCAGACGGTGGAATGGGTGCTTTACCTACATTAATATAAATCTTGCAGCAGCTTTGTGGGTTAAGGAGTATTATGCCCATTTGCTAAAATTAGGAAACTGAGGCACAAGCAGAATAAATAATTTACCCAAAATTTGTTGGCTGGCAAGTAGCAGACCTGCCTTTGATTCAGGCCTGGACGCTGTGACTCTGAAACTCAAGTTTTTAATTGTTATGTTGTGCTATTTTTAGACTAGGACTCAGCAAGCTCTTTCTCTAAAGGGCCACATAGTAAATATTTTAGGCTTTGTGGGTCATCCAGTCTCTGGCAACAATTCAGCTCTGAAGTTGTGGCACAGACACAGCTGTAGACAGTGTGCCAGTGATGCACTCACACTGTCGTGCCCAACGGTGCTTTCTCTACCAGAACCAGTGGCGGTCCGGTGCGGACCTGCAGGCCAGGATTTACTCACCCGGATTTAGAGGAAGGGGAGGAGCAGGTACTTGATTAATTTTAAACTGACCCTGTAGTCCCATTGTCACAAGTTTTTTATTTAAATGGCAGTATAGCTTCATTTCTCTCAAAACTTAAAAATTTTTATTTTATTCACATATAAGGTTGTCAAGGCAGAGGTATAGGCAGTAGTACCTAGAGAGGCAGTTTTAGGTGATTTTCAAGATTCCTCTTAACATTTGCCTCTCTTGGTTTCCTTAGTGTCAAGTTTATAGTTAAGGACCTACTTATAAGTTTAACTTTTATTGTTCCTTAAATTTAATTTTAAAAGTTAAAAAATATTAATGGTACCTGGAATTAAAACCTATTAAATATCAAAGTTGAAACTAAGTTGGCTATCACTTAACTTCTCTGATCCTCACTTTTTCTCGTTATAAAAAGAGGAAGTTATACTTGATGAATTATGAAGTTATTTTCAGTTCTGTTATTTTATTCTGTGGCCTATGGGGGGAAACTCCAATTTCTCTTTATTACAAAACAAGTCTCTTTGGCCCTTTCTGTACCTGTATTCTTAATTTTTATAAATTGACCACCTAAAAATTAAGATTTCTTTTTGCCTCATAAAACTTAAAATTCCTTCCCACTCAGATGAGTGTGTCTGACTTGTGGACATTAATGGACTATGGTTTACTGACTGGGGAGAAGGGTGGTGGCAGCCGGCAGCTTTGAACCTGGATCCGCCCCACAGGGGCCTTTAGCACTTAGACCCCAACTCTCTTTTCTGCCATGTCCTCCCATCCTCCCGATGGGACCTGGCTTGTCAGAAGGATTTAGACATTTGCTGACCTAAATCTTGAGGAAATTTCCCAGATTTTGATTTTTAATTTCTTTGAGGAATTCTGAAGCCTTTACTTGAGGGAACCGTAATCAGTCCAGTGTTGTGAGCAAGGGAGCGTCCCCGAAGCGAGTCACTCACACACGTCACGCCTGTGCCAGGCTCATTAGGGGAGACTCCCCAGTAAGCCAGTAGAGTCACACGCAGGTTACACACAGAGAGGGGGAGCTTACACAGTAGAAGCAGGCAGAGTGAGCGGCTGCTGTGCTGTCCTGGTCACTGGCAACGTCTGCAAGTGGCGAGCCCTGTATCAGTCTCAGGCTGGGGGGCTGCAGTGGTGGCACGTGTGCGGTGGAGTGGGAGCCTGGCAAGGCTCCTAGCGTGACCACAGTACAGCTCAGCCCAGGCCTTGGGTGGTCGAGCTCTTAAGTTCTTCTGACCCACTGGGGTCAGCTGCGGAGGTCCTGCTCATACCATTGTCCAGACTGGGCCCTTATCCAAGTGGCCAGACTTGTGGTTTTAGACGTCCAACCCCTCCTAAGAGTGTTCCTGTTGCATTCCACTACCTCAGTGTTGACGTAGCACTCGACGTGACTGTCATGGCTGGCAGTGACTCCTACTGGATTGTCGGGAGTGTCCGAGAAGCTCGCTCTGCTCTTGCTCTGTACAGTCAGGAACAGTCTGTGCTCTTGGCAGTTAACAAGCTAACAGTGCCTGTAACCCTTCCTCTTGCTGTAGTAGGTCCCTTAAGGCAGTTTGCTCAAACCCGGAGGGGTCGAGCATGACAGCGGTGTCCCTGCTGCTCTCTAACTGCCATGCTTCCAAACACTTGTAAGTCATCATGACTTAGATAAAAAGATTTTCTATTTATGACAAAGCAGAAGGTGTGCCCCACCCAGAGTACATGACCAGGATCTGTTTTCTATCAAAAATTAGCTTTTCTTTCCTTATTCTTCAGCAGATGGGTTTTCCTCTTCCCACTTCCTTCACCATTCTCATTCTAGTTACCGCTTACACTGTTTTGGGCTGAACTCTTGTTCTCTCAAAGAAAGAGGCTGGATCCCTGTGTCTGACTTCTCTCCTCCCGTCTTGCTGGGTTGGTGGTACTGCTACCTCTGTCCTGTCATGTGTGGGCTTGCATTTGGATTCTAACCTGGAGGACACCTGGGTTCTCAGCCTTTGGAAGGAACTGCTTCTAGCTTAAAGGCAGAATACAAAGGAGGCAATAATTTTTTGAGCATTTTCATGTTATTGTGGCATTATTTTAGCTTTGCGCTCTTTGGAGGTAAAAGAAGAAAATTATTTAATCTCGAGAAAGTGTAGGAAATTGTTAAATCTGATTCAAAAGCAGAATTTGAAAATAACCTACAAGAGAAATGTCAGTATGAGGGGGAAATCTGAGGGAAAATTGGATCAGGCAGAAGTGAGGTAAAAGTTACCTGTGTCATAGGCAGTGAAGCTATTACTTTGTTTTGGGAAAACAAAGCTATTTCAGTTTCCCAGTTTTCCTGCTGACAGAATAGAAACAGCATTTCCAGAGTACCAGCTGCTCTAAGCCCTACATACTGGCGCTGGGGCCTGTGGGCCGCGTCGGCTGGAGGCGGCCTGGTCTCCTGAACAGTCACTTTATCCTGAGCTGGAATCTGCTGAGCGAGGCCCTCACTCGGCATGACCCACCCCCCCCCTCAGCTCAGCTTCCCCTTGCTGCTTCTTCCAGACCAAGACCACACCCGATGGAGCAGCCCTCTGAGCTTCTGTGTCTAGTGTAGGTGAGCGCATGTGGCCTCCAGTTAAAATTTGATGATTGGAGAAACAAGTGGTATTTTCATTATAACCCCAGCTTTCTGTGTGTGTGTGTGTGTGTGTGTGTGTGTGTGTGTACACATACATGTGTATGATACTAAAGAAAAGACTAGAGCCCTGGCTGATGTGGCTCAGTGGCTTGAGTGCCGGCCTGTGGACCGAAAGGTCGCCAGTTCAATTCCCAGTCAGGGCACGTGCCTGGGTTGCCAGCCAGGTCCCCATTTGGGGGCATGTGAGAGGCAAGCAATTGATGTTTCCCTTGCACATTGATGTTTCTCTCACTCTCTCCCTTCTTTCCACTCTAAAAATAAATAAATATATATTTTTAAAAAGACTGCAAGTAAATATACCAAAATACCAGATGTTTTTTCTGTTTGGTGGTAATACCGGAATGTATTTATATAAACTTTTCTGTATTTCCTAAAATTTCTATAATGAGCATATAAACTTTTATAATTAAAAAAGACTTGAAAGAATTACTAGTAAATGTGAAATTTCAGCAAAACAGTTGTTTCACAGCATTAACCATAGGATTAATGAAAAGCCAACTAGAAAGCATACCATCTGCCAAGAGTGGGGAGGGGCTTATTGATAGAGCACTAATAGTTTTCATGGTTTGTAGTTCATGTACATAATTTATTGCTCTACTTTAAGAAAGAGGAAACTGATCCTCCGAGAAGGGAAGTAACTTTAGCTGTCCTTGAACTCGCATCAGCTGAAAGGAAGAGAGTGCTATAGGGAGCAGGCTGCTGGGAAGGAAAGTAATTAACAGGAGAACCAGCCTCGGTGAGCAACTGGACAGGGCCCATCTAGAACTACCAGTTTGGTTTGCAGTTGAAGACGGGCCTGGTAAGGTTGCCCCAGAGCCATCTGGTCCTGGACCAGGGGGCAGCTGGGGTCATCCAGATCCTCAAAAATACTGGCATGTTAAGGGACAGGGCCCCCGCAGAGGCGGCCTTTCCAGTTAAACTGGAGAGAGCAAGGAGGACATGCACACTCTTCTCTTCTTGCCCCCACTCCTGAACGTCTTCAAATTAAAAAGCTCAGTGCCTAAGAAGATTAGGGTTGGAGGCCCACACAGGCACTCAGATGCCTGCTGAGTGTTTAGCGTGCGCGAACAAGCAGTCACGTGTTTTCATCTCAGTTACAAATCTGCACCTGTGAGGACTGTTAACGTGGCTTCTCTCCTGTCCAGATAGTGTCTGCAGTCCAGTACTGCCACCAGAAGCGGATCGTTCACAGAGACCTCAAGGTGAGTCTGGCGCCTTCCTGGGGTGCTGTGCATATGTGCTTGGCTCTCCCTGCAGCCGTGACAAGAGGAGGCGTGGGTAGACTGTGCTCGTATGTGTGACGAAATAAGCCCTATAGTAGTCGACTCTTTTAATCCACTTACAGTGAAGAGCATTAAAAATAAAAATGAGTTTATTAGAAGTATTTTACATCACAGTTAAAATGGCCTGTAGTTGGTTTCCGGAGAAAACATCATACCAGCAAACAGCTGGGGCCTCCAAGTACGCACACTCTCACCTGGACAGACAGCATCCTCCCTGCCACTTTGCCCCCTTGCCCCCTTTTCTGTTTCTCTCCTGTCAACAGCAGTGGCTATTTGAGACCTCCTTCACAGCCTTCCACTCTGCACTCGCTCTTGGCCTGGGGTGAGGTTTCCTGTTTCACAGAGAAAACAGAAACACCTGGCAGAAACGACCTCCATTTCTCAGCATGTCCTCACTTAGCTGCACCTGCACCCACCCTTCACCTCTCAGAAGTGTCCTCTTGTTACAGGACAGTGGGGCGCCTCTGTCTTCTGGGCCCTGTCCCCCCACCCCCAGGCGCTGCTGTGCTTTGCCTGCTGCCTCTTGTCACTCTTTCCCACTCTCGCAGTGGCGTCCTCACCGGCAGCATTTATAGAAGCATGCTTGAGCCTGTGCTGTCTTTTACCAACTCCCCTTCCAGGCGCACCCTTCCTCTTCTCACCCTTACAGTGCTGTTTCTCTAAACACTGTCTCAATTCTCCCCTAACTGGTCCTCGCTTCCTCTCTCCTCACATGACTGTCATTGACTCTTGCGTTCTTCACACGCACCCTCACTGCACTCACATCCACTCCAGAAGCAGCAGTGGCCGCCTGCATGTTCATGACCCCAGTCCATTCCTGAGCCAGAACGCTCACCCAGTGTCCAGCTCACAAGAGGACACCTTCACAGGCTCCGCAAGTTCACAACATGGAGCTCTTCCTGCCTAAACTAGAACACTCATTTCTCATCCAGGGGCCTCTCTCTCCTTTGCTCTCCCATCCACTCAGTCCCTGGTGCTTTTGCTGCTGTTCCCTAAAGGTCTCCTGACCATGCTCTTTTCTGTGTCTGTGCCCACTGTCCTGGTTCTAACCCACCAATATCTCAGACCTGATGACCACACTAGCCTGCCACCTGGTCTTCCCTGCTTCCTGTGTCGCCTCTCCCTCCCATGGTTCCCACATTGCAGCCGGAATCGTCTTTTTACACACGCAAATACAAATAGGATGGTTATTTTCCTGCTTGAACAAACCCTGCAGTGGCTTCCCATCGCCCTGACGTCGAACACTCAAACTCCCTGATTCCCAGGCCCTCTGCTATGCTGGCCCGTTGCGATTTAACCATGGCCCAGTCCCCAGCCACCTCTCTCTCTACATCTGTCTCCCACATACTGTCCTTGTTTATGTTTATCTGGTTTTGAGAGAGAGAGACGTCGATTAGTCATTCCATTCATTTATACATTCATTGGTTGATTCTTGTATTTCCCCTGACCAGGGATCCAACCCACAATCTTTGTGTATTAGGACAAAGCTCTAACCATCTGAGCTATCCGGCCGGGGCCCTGTCTTTGTTTCTTTTTTTTTTTTTAATAAAGAAAGATTTTATTTATTTACCCTGGCTGGTGTGGCTCAGTGGATTGAGTGCCAGCCTGAGCCAAAGGGTTGCCAGTTCAGTTCCCAGTCAGGGCACTTGCCTGGGTTGTGGTCCAGGTCCCCAGTTGCGGGCACACGAGAGGCAACCACACATTGATGTTTCTTACCCTCTCTTTCCTCCCACCCACCCTTCCCCTCTCCCCAAAAGTAAATAAATGAAATCTTTTTTAAAAAAATGATTTCATTTATTTATTTTTAGAAAGAGGGGAAGGGTGGGTGGGAAGAAAGAGAGGGCGAGAAACAATTAATTGCCTCTCTCACGCACTCCAGCCAGTGTCCGGGCCTGCAGCCCCAGCCCTGTGCCCTGGCTGGGACTTGACTTGTCGACCTTTCCATTTGCAGGATGACACTCAACCAAGCCAAGCCAGCCAAGGCCGTCTTTGTTCCTTGACCAAAACATTCCCTGTTACCTTCTGGGTTTTCAGACTGTTTGTTCTGCCTGAAACACCTCTTGTCTCTCACCAGCATACCCACTGCTGTTGACTAGCCCTCTAGGCAGCGGCGTCAGCTTCCCCCCCGGGAGCCCTGCCCCTTCCAGCACTGGCCCACGGCCCCCCACACCTCTCTGTTGCAGCACTTACATCCCACAGTGTAGCCGCTTAGTTTTCTGCTTTTCCCCTTCTGAACCAGGAGCTTCTTGAGGGCAGAGACAGACCCTTGTTTATCATTGTAGAACCAGATGCCGACGTAACACCTGGCCTGTAATTGCCACATGGTAAATGCTGAAATAATTGAACTCACTGCGATCTCCACCTTGAGTGAGGGTTAGGAACCTCCCCTCCCTATAATTGCCGTTGTACAGCTATGTAGTGTTTTATGGAAGGTGGCTGTCCACTTAAAGCGAGTATTCATTTTTTAAAAGCCTCTTACTATCCTAATTGAAAATGTATTTTAAAGTTAAAAAAAAAATTTTTTTCATATCATGGAGCATTTGTTTAAATTAGTGCTAGAATTACTCTATACCTCATATCTTACTGGTTGTTAATGTTAAAAAAAATAGAAATTCTGATTTATCATCATTTTTTCCTGGAAAGAATGTTTTCTCATTTTATTCATTAAGATGTATTAACTTTATATCATTGCAAAAGGCTTTTATGAAATGCCTAATTCTGTCACAGTTCTAATTCTATTTTGGTTAAATTTCATTTTTGTCTTGATGTTTTCCCTCTAGGCTGAAAATCTGTTGTTAGATGCTGATATGAACATTAAAATAGCTGACTTTGGTTTTAGCAATGAATTTACTGTGGGCAGCAAACTGGACACATTCTGTGGCAGTCCGCCATATGCAGCCCCGGAACTCTTCCAGGGCAAGAAGTACGACGGTCCGGAGGTGGACGTGTGGAGCCTTGGCGTTATTCTGTACACGCTGGTCAGCGGGTCTCTGCCTTTCGATGGGCAGAACCTGAAGGTATAACAAGCAGTTGCATCCAGCTTCTACAGAAAGCTGATGGGATTTTATAAAACGACAAGCGTTAATAGTTTAATGTTATGTCAGGAAGGGGTCATGGGGGTTGTTTTTAACCTCAAGATTGACTCACTAGTTCTCTTTCCTCCCTACCTCTCCAAAGGAACTGAGAGAGAGAGTATTGAGAGGGAAGTACAGAATCCCTTTCTACATGTCTACAGACTGTGAAAACCTTCTCAAACGTTTCCTGGTGCTAAACCCAATAAAACGAGGCACTCTGGAGGTAATTGCATGAGTGAAAATAAATAACAATTTTGGAGACTCTTTAAAGCATTTTTAGAACTTGGCTTGGTTTGTGTGACATTCTGAAAACTATCCTGGGGCTTTTAAAGCAGGAATTGAGACATTAAAAACATTTTTTTTTAAAGATTTTATTTATTTATTTTAGAGAGAGGGGAAGGAAGGGAGGGCGAAAGAGGGAGAGAAACATCAATGTGTGGTTGCCTCTCATATGCCCCCTCTTGGGGACCTGGCCCGCAACCCAAGGCATGTGTCCTGACAGGGAATCGAACCGGCGACCCCTTGTTTTGCAGGCTGGTGCTCAGTCCACTGAGCCACACTAGCCAGGGCTAAACACTTTTTATTTTTTTTTAAGTTATCCTTTGAGCTTTAATCAGTGAAGTGTTGAAAGTAAGTTTTTATAAATATCGTAATTATCAGAATGTTTTCTTTTCTGCTACTAATAAACAGTTCACCTTTCAGCAAATCATGAAGGACAGGTGGATCAACGCAGGGCACGAGGAGGACGAACTCAAACCGTTTGTTGAACCAGAACTAGACATCTCAGACCAGAAAAGAATAGGTAACTGCCCTGTGCATGCCCTTGTGTGTGCGCAGGAACACATTTCTGCTGTGACCTGTGTGCCTAAAATGGAAATAATGGGAAGTTTAGCTTTTGTTATGTGAACCAGCTTAGCTGCTTTGACGTGTTCAGGAACTTACCTGTAGTTCCCTGTAGTAGCACTCAGTAACTCACAAATAAACCAACTGCCTATTTGTGGTAGAAAATGTATGATCTTTTGGGGCACATAAAGGAAATTTTTTTACTCTGTAATACAGTGATTTCTTATCCAACACAACACATAAACTATATTATACCCTTCTTTTAGATATTATGGTGGGAATGGGATATTCCCAAGAAGAAATTCAAGAATCTCTTAGTAAAATGAAATACGATGAAATCACAGCTACATATTTGTTGTTGGGGAGAAAATCTTCAGAGGTAAGAGTAATCAGAGAAAAAAACTAAAATATCCTGTACATAAATTAACAGTTTATGTAAACTGTTTTCCTAGATTTTATTTTTTAAACGTGTAACATTTGGTAAATCATTTTTTAGTGTACCCACAAATAAATCTAATTCTTATTACCTGTGTGTTAAGATAATAACTTTAATGGTGATATTGTCACAAACTTGATTTTCCTAAGTTGACCTATAGCTATTCATAGTTTAGAAATGAGGTAAAGTATCAGAAGAAGGGAATAGAGCATTCTAAGTTGTTGCCAGAAGCTGAGAAAATCATATCTACCTATCCTCCCGTGAGCTCCCCCAGCAGTCGCAGCAGCACTGCTGCTGAGGCCCGTGGGAGTCGTCATCTTTGTACGTTGTGCTGCGGCTTTTTTCGAAGGGAGCTGTCAATGAGAAGCTGGTGTGTTCTGAGAAATTCAGTTTCCTAGTAAACTGTTTGGGTTTGAGCGTGGCGTGCTCTTTCTCATTTTCTCTTAGCTGGATGCTAGTGACTCCAGCTCTAGCAGCAACCTCTCACTCGCAAAGGCGAGACCGAGCAGTGACCTCAACAACAGCACTGGCCAGTCGCCTCACCACAAGGTGCAGCGAAGCATCTCTTCGAGCCAGAAGCAGCGGCGGTACAGTGACCACGGTGAGTCGAGACCATTCCAGAGGGTTCTCTGGGTGTCTCCTCTTACACAAGAGGCCTCCTTACATGGCACAGGACCTCCCAGGGCCGGGCTGAGCTTGACTTCCGTGTCCTCTGGCTGCTGACCTGGTTCTCTCAGAGCCCCGGCTCCTCAGCACCTTCCATGGCTTTTGAGGGGTAAGACCCGGCTGGGTGGAACCTCACCTCTCACCTCTGTGACCCCTGCCTCAGTCTCTAACTCTCAGCTCATGTTCTTCCCTGTACCTGACGTCTGGTAGAACTTCCTGCTGTGCCGAAACATGCCAGGTCTTTGCTGTCCAGGAGACTAGCCACCAGCCACATGTGCTGTTGAGCGCTTGAACTGAGGAAATGATTTTCAGTTTTATTTAATTAAGTTTACCCAGCTGTGTCTGGACAGTGGCTACCACATCGGACGGTGAGGCACTGAAGAATGCATAGCACCTGGTTTTCCTTCCTAGGTTTGAGGTTTTGACCTGTGTCATTCTTAACCCCACTCTAGCTGTTGGTCTGTGCAATTTAAGTCCAGTATTGTGGGGTTCAGGGACCAAATCTGTGTTGGCCTGGCCCTGACTTTTGAAAATACATCCTCAGCCCCAGCTGGTGTGGCTCAGTGGATTGAGCACCAGCCTGCAAACCAAAGGGTCGCTTGTTTGATTCCCAGAAAGGGCTCAGGCCTGGGTTGCGGGCCAGGTCCCTGGTAGGGGATGGGTACAAGAGGTAACCACACATTGATGTTTCCCTCTCTTTCTCCTTCCCTTCCCCTTTCTCTAAAAATAAATAAATAAAATCTTTTAATAAAAAACAAAAAAATAACCCCTTAAAAATAATAATAAAATAAAATAAAAATATATCCTCACAGAGAACATCCATTTATCTCTTGTTAGTTCACTTCCCTTCTCTGGACATTGTCCACCTCCATTTTTTCACCTTGAAGCTATCACTTAGAACTGCACAGAACATTCCAGGCGTGGACAGCTTCGGTTTTGTACCAACAGTGATGACACTGCTCGGTTCCCATTTCTCCTCCTGCCGATGCCATCTGTCTGCACTGTTTGGGCTGAAGCAGCACATTGTACAGATTCTGTCAGTAAACTGCCTGTGTGTCCATTCTTCAGGGTGGAACTGAGACCTTGGCGCCTGGTCTGGCCCCTGGGACCAGGTCTGGCCACAGGGCGGTCTGTGCTCGTGGCAGTTGTAGACCAGGTGTTCATCTGGGTCTCTGTCTCTTCTGTGTTCATGTTAGTTGCTAATAGGAGGAGTTTTCAAGGCCTCTGGACTGCAGGACAATTAGCAAAATACCCACATATGGCTCCACACTATCCAATTAAAAGGGAGTTGCTCCTACCCTGGCTGGTTTGGCTTGGTTGGTTCAAGTGTTGTCCTGTACACCAAAAGGCTGTGGGTTCGATTCCCGGTCAAGGCACATTCCTAGGGTGCGGGTTCAGGCCACCTGTGGGGGCGCATATGGGAGGCAGCTGATCGATGTTTCTCTTTCACATTGATGTTTCTCTCTCCGTCCCTCCCTCTTGCTCTAAAATCAATCAATGTATTCTCAGGCGAAGAAAAATAAGTAAATGGAGTTGTTCCTAAATCCTGGAAGAAAGCTGGTAACAGAGTTCTCTCACACATCTAGTGTCTGTCTTAATAAATTAATTTTCCCTGAAGCATATGGATTCCATCGGGATTGGTAATACCTCTTTTCCCCAACTCAGAACATTTTAGAACTAAAAAGAGCTTTAGACATGGTGTCATAGACTCACCAAAAAGCCATTTTATCAGTAAGAAAGTAGGCCAAGAGAGCTCCCCAAGTCCCTTAAAGGTTACTTGGATGTGGGAACACCTTGAACAGAACCCAGGACTTCTGGTCCCTGCTCCTGTGACTCTGTCCACTACCCTGTGTGTTTCCTCTTGGAGTAACCTTTTCATAATCATCAGCCTGCCTTCTTGGATCCTGTAATATTCTAAAGAAGTTCATAAAAGAATATATCCAGAAATCCATTTACATACATAGGAGGTCACTGACATAATTCCACATTCTTTTTATTTTTTATGGGGAAGAAAGTAGTGGTCAGCAAAGGCATGATTTGATTATGCGGCTAACACTATTCCTTTAAGTGCTAAAAATGGGCTAGGTTCCAAAGCATGCCCACTGAGGCAGAGCACAGGCCAGTGGGTCTGTCACAGGCTCCCACCTCCTCTCCTCTGCCCCTGTTTCCTGCCCCTGGAGGCCGGTGGTGTTCCTGTGCCTGCTTCTGCAAAACTACAGCTTCCTTGGTGTCTATGGTTCTTAACTGGGGACCCACATATGAAGCGCCTGTGCATGCATAAATATTTTTCTCAGAAGGGTGATTTTCATCAGATTTTCAAGGGGTTCTTTGATTTTTTTTTGTTTTTTTAAGGTAAAGAATCACTGATTTATTAAGCAATAAATGGTACTGGGGTACTGGGCAGTTTGGTAGTTACTGAAAAAAATAAATTTGCATTCATTTCTCACATCTTATACAAGAGTAGATTCCAATTGGAAGAAAGATGTGAATATAAAAAAATAAAACCACAGATAGAATAAAAGAAACGTGAGATAGTTTATTTTTTACCTTGTACTAGGAAAGGTCTTTCTGACTATGGCTAAAACACTAAAATCCATGAAAGAAAACACTTGACAACTTCTACTTCATAAAAACTCAGATTTCTGTGTGGTACACCCATTCTGTGGAATACTACTCAACCATTAAAGGGGCCAAACTATGGATATACCCAACATGGATGGATCTCGAGGGTATTGTGCTGAGTGGGAAAGAATCTCAAAGAGTTACATAGAGTTGATTCCTTCATGTAATTTCTTGAAATAACAGAATTAGGGGTGGAGATCCAGGTTAGTGGTACAGCGTTTTGGGGATGGATAGGGTGGACGAGAGGTGGCTGGGAAAGCAGAGCTCACAAGACCCTTGAGGTGGCAGTGTTCTATCTTGAACGGCAGTGGTTACGTGGCTCTGCACATGTGATTAAAGTGTAGAACTAAGTACACAGATGTAATCAAGGAAAGTAGGCAGTCTTAATGAGATCAGTGGATTGTATCAATGTCTGTTTCCATTTAGAATCTTAAATGTTAAAAGATTTTGTATTTTCTAAATTGAAATACGGTAATAAAAGTTTCAAAGCAAATCAATAGCAACACTGAAAGTTCAGAGTGTCCTTAGACGTCTCATGGTATTGATGCAAAAGATAAACAGTAGCAGTGTATCACCCTGTACTCACGTGTACCAGGGGAGGCAGTTTATTCTGGATGGTGTGTGTGCATCATGCTAGTGTGATTAGTTATCTGTACTGTAACTGTCCCTGAAGAGGCTTCTGAAGGACAAATGTAGAGCCTATTAAAAATCATTTTTAAAAATTTACATGGAAAACTGGGGACTAGTAAGTGAAATTTCAAAATTGAATTCATTACACAGGGCAAACATTATGCACGAATGGGAAACATCTTAGAGGATTTTACTTTTTTTTTTAAAGATAAATAGCAATTTTGGATCATCTTATAAAATGTTTATTTTCACAATAAAATGTGAAACTATATTCTGACTTTTAAAGAGTGACCTCTGTATTTTAGCTGGACCAGCTATCCCTACAGTTGTGGCATATCCGAAAAGGAGCCAGACCAGCACAGCAGACGGTGACCTCAAGGAAGACGGAGTTCCCTCCCGGAGGTCAGGCGGCAGTGTAGCTGGAGGGAAGGGGATTGCCCCTGCCAGCCCCATGCTGGGGAACGCGAGCAATCCCAACAAGGCGGACATCCCTGAGCGCAAGACGGGCTCCGCTGTGCCCAGTGTAAGTGCTGTTGACCTCTAGAGCACCCGGGGGTTGTGGGGCAAGAGGCTCTGTGTACTGGTCTGCCAGCTCGATGAGCGATGAGCGTCAGACCCTTTTCTGTCCAAGGCGGCGTCTGGTTATTCCCCAGAGGTTTGCTGAGCTTTAGGCTGTGTCAGAGGCTGCGAGGTAGAAAGACCTCCCGACCTAACAGAGACGAGAAAACCAGATGATGGCAGCGCAGACAGGTGACCACACACACAGGGCACTGGCGCTCTGACTGCCCGTGGGCCTGGGGCGGGGGTTTGCACTGCATGTTCAGAGTCTCACAGTAAAGAGCTTCCACTGCATCTTTACCGTGTGCCAGGGACTGTTCTAGGTGCTTTTCATGCATTAGGTAAATTTTAAGGTGAAGAAAATGAAGAAAAGTTAGGTGATTGCCTAAAATTACACTGTTGACCTGAATCTACCTTTTAATCCCTACTCTTAACAAAATCTTCCGGTGCTTAAGGTGTATTTGTTAAAAGGAGTGGAATCCACTCGGCTTCAGATATTTTTCTGCTCATTGAAATGTGTCCTATTTGACCAAATGTAGCAGTTCACTCTCGCACTCCTAACGTGATTTTTAGGAAGAAGTCGCAGAACACGAGCAGTCTTAAGGGTGTTCTGTGACCACGCTTGCCCCTGTAACCTGAACAGGGGCGCAGCCCTCCTGTGCCCCAGACAGACACTGCGGTGCGGGCCAGGTGGGGCTCTGCTGCTGCTTAGGGAGTTTTGTCTGTGCCTTCTGGGGTGGGGGCACGTGAAGGAGCCCAGAGGGTTGTGTCTACTCAGCCTCTGACCTTGGGCTTTATCCCAGCAAACCCTGTGTGAAGACTTTTGACTTCGTAATGGTGTAAAATTGGACTGTTATCCTTTAGCCCTGCAATTTAAGTTCAGCTTCCAACTTTGGTGACAGTTACCAAAGGAAGGTAAGAATCTTGTTCTCTGCCTTCCTAGCTGTGTCCTTGCCCCTTGCTCGTCTGCACACTGCCCTTTTGGAAACATGTCCACGCATTATCAGTTACCGCTCTGTGATTATCCGTAAAGGGAAAAGGTAATGTTGTCATTTCTCCTGTTAATCTTAGCAGATCTGTACATGGTCTGCTCGTGCTATATTAAAGGTGGTTGCTTTTTGTCTGAAAGTTCTTATCTGATAAAATTTCTTAGCTACAACTTTCATTCCTTGCTTTTTAAGTTTGAAAGTATTAGCTTTTAAAAAATTGATGTGAAACACATGACATATACTTAACCATTTTAAAGCATTCTCTTCTGTGGCATCTAGTATATTCAGTGTCATGCAACCATCCACTCTTTCTGGTGCAAATTTCTATGTGGACTTAGTTTTCACTTCTCTTGGGTTTATACCTAGGAATGAAATTTCTGGGTCATCAGGTAATTCTTCTGTATTTAAGTCTTTTGAGGCACTGCGCAACAGCTTCCCACAGTGGCCGCACCGCTTTGCATCCCTGTCGTACGTGAGCCCATCTCTCCACACCCTGCCAGCACTCGTGTCCCGTTCTTTATTCGGGCCGCCCTAACGGTGTGGAGTGCTGTGGTTTCGATTTGCATTTCCTTCTGACCAGTGCCCTTCAGCACCTTCTCTTCTGCTTCTTGGCCCCCACTTGTATGCCTTCTTTGGAGAAGTATCTATTCAGGTCCTTTACCCATTTCTAAAATTGGGTGGTTTGTCCTTTTGTGTTGTAAGTGTTCTTTATGTAGTCTGCATATTCAGCCTTTACCACACATGTGATTTGCAAAGATTTTCTCCTCTTATTTTTTTTTCTTTCACAAAAGACCACATTTATTATATGATTCCATTTATAATATATAAAATGTCTAGAATAGGTAAATATATAGGGACAAAATGTGCATCAGCGGTTGCCCAGGGCTTGAGGAATGGAGGGTTAGGGTGGTTGTAGCTAAAGGTTGCAGGGTTTCTTCTTGAGGTAGGGAAAATATTCTAATAGTGATTTTGGTGATGGTTCCCCAACTGTGTATATAATAAATACCACTGAATGATATACTTTAAATGTGAATTATACCCCAGTTATGCTATTTTCTCTAAAAAACAAAAAAACAGTTCACTAGGAGGCAAGGGCAGCAACTGTGGAAGCTCACTCATGCGGGGAACCCTGTACCCCGAGAGTCACCTGCTCTCGTCACTTCAAGGCCAGGCGACAGCTCTGATCTGGACAATGTGGCCCACATGGACAGCACAGTGTCTCACTGGTTGGATACGCACAGTGTGTGCGTTCCACGGCTTACTGGGCACGTGCTGGTGGAGAATGGCAGTGCGAGTGTCTGCACACTGAGCCCACCTCTGCCATCCTGGCTGTCCCTCGCAGAGACCCTGGTGGCTTTCTGTCTCCACTGGTCATTGATAATGTGCTGAGGACAATGATGGCTTCATCTCCCTACTACCTGCTTCCAAGATGCTGAAGATTCTTCCTCAGGAAGGATTCTAGAGTCGTGATGTCACATTTGGCAGGAAATGAACCAGCCCCAGAATCGCAACAGGCTCAGCTTCCTGTTACCCTCCGAGTACATTTGACCCTCATCTGCTATTCCATTTATATCTAGATTTTTGTCTCAGAGCCTCTGTAGCATGAGGGTCCCAGTCACAAGCATGGATGAAGGGACATCAGTAGGACTCAGCAGCCCTCTTGTGTCTGTCCAGCATAGGGCAGGGGTGTCACGCGCAGCTCCTCTCCACCCTCAGAGGAGAGGGTGCGCTAGTTCAAATCAAAGTTGTCCCCTCCAGCCCTTCCTGTGTGGGTGCTGGACTTAGCGACTGTCTTCTCCCGTCTTCTCAGCTGTGCGTTAATGCCGTGACCCTGTGTGCCCCCTGGTGTCTCATACTTTCAGGCTGCTGCCCTCTCTTTGTCATCCCTCTTCTTGATAGTGTCCTTTGATGCACAGGTTTCTGATTCTGGTAAAGAATACCTTACCCATTTTTTGTTGTTATTGCTCCTGCTTTTGGTGAGCCCTGTCTGTGACTCTTGGCAAATCCAGGGGCGTGCAGATTTTACCCTTGTGTTTTTCCTAATAGTTTTATAGTTTTAACTCTCATCTCTTATGTGTACATCTTTTTAAAATTTGTATGTTTATCTTATATTCATAATACTTGCTTTTTAATTTTTTATTTCAGAAGTATCAGTTGTTAAATAGTGGGTCTCTGTGTCCCTTCCTTAAGTAACCCATGAGTTACTACTGTGTAGATTACTGTAGCTGGCCTCCCCAGCCGCTCGCCCTAGCCGCTCTGCCCAGCCCCACCGTCCTCCGCTGGGGGCAGGGCTGCTGCTCCCTCGGCCCCCTGCTCCTCTGGCCCGGGTGGTGGACGTGTCAGTGTGTGTTACTTAAAGACTGAGCTCTCGTGTTTATGTAGGCGAGTTTTTTTTCTCATTGTACTACACTTACTAAATAGCAGAAGACTGAAATGCTCTTTTTTTTTAAATAGAGTAATACAGCATCTGGTGGAATGACACGGCGAAATACATATGTTTGCAGTGAAAGAACTACAGCTGACAGGCATTCAGTAATTCAGAATGGCAAAGAAAACAGGTAGGAGACTTTACCTGTTGACAAGAACTGTTTTTCCCAAGAGAAATGAAGGCATGTTGTTTACTTCTCAGTTTGTGTAATCAAAATTCAAATAATAATGGTAAGTATTCTCTCACGCTAAGTTCAATTTGAGTGTGAATTTTTAGTAAAATATTAGAATTCCAAGTTCGTCTCGTTGTCCAGAGCTTCTCCTTCTGGCCAGCTAGCTGTGTGTGATGATTAAAGGGGTCGCGTTAACCAGGAGCTGCCCCAGAGGAGGTAGATAGTAAGCTGTGGTTTAATTGTAAAATAGTGAGGTCAAGATTATTTTGTGCACATTAATCACTTGATCAAGGCTGAAAGAGGGGAGAAGAAGGACCAGAGGCAGGAAACCATGCTGCTGGAGACGCAGACCAGAAGGAGGCTTGGTGAGCCCTCAGCCAGAGGTTGGGGGACAAGTATTAGCACAGACTCTGCCTCAGAGGAGACTCACCGGAGAATCCAGCAGAGCGCTGGAATGCGCAGTCTCCTGGACCATTGTGACCTGGCAAGAGGCAAGCACACATGTGATAAGTACGATATAAAATACGAACACAGTGACAGGTCTGTAAGGAGAGAGCCCTCATACAGCTGTCTTGGAGTTACAAAATAAGAAGAGTCAGAAAAGTGGGAGGAAGTGGGTCCAGAGACCATGACATAGGATTGGTTTGTGGGGGGCGGGGGAGGTGGAAGATGGGTTGGTAGAGCAGTTAAATACATTCTCAAGAGAACACAGTTCTGAGGCTGTGTGGATTTTCTTCTTTCTTGGTACATAAACAAAATTCAGTGAGGTGAGCAGGTAAGGTTGCAGAGTAGAAATCTAGAAAATGAGTTTGCATCATCTGTCCTTGTCCCTGACCTCTTGACTTGAACATTGCTTGGTCATGTCACATTCCCACGTCTGGCATCAAAATGGGTTCTTTCTTTTATTTCTGAAATTTACTTTCTGAAATTGCACTGTAAGTTTTTTGTTTCTGTTAGATGTCACTAGTTACATAAAATGTTTGATCACTGACATCTGTGATCATCTAAGCAAAGGTTCTTCTTTCCTCCTTTGTCCTTAAGACCAGACTTCAGTATTTACTTCCCTCTTCCACAGGCCACCCAGCTTTGAGTTGATGTGAAAGTAAAAGCTTGTTATGTAAGATCATGCTGATTATTCATTGAATTTCTAGAAATAGTAACATTCCCGTGTTCTCTTTCCTTTTTCTTATTTTTATTTTTAATTTTATTTATTTATTTTTAGAGAGAGGGGAAGGGAAGGAGAAAGAGAGGGAGAGAAACATCAATGTGTGGTAGGCTCTTGCGCGCCCCAAACTGAGGACCTGGCCCACAACCCAGGCCTGTGCCCTGACTGGGAATCAAACTGGCGACCCTTTGGTTCGCAGCTTGGCGCTTAATCCACTGAGCCATACCAGCCACAGCTCTATTCTCTTTTCTGATTCTTGTGTGTGTGCTTGTTTTAACATTGTCTTTTTCTTTATGATTAGAAACTATTAACAACTTGTGTAGCAACTGGGCTAGATAGCTTACAAGTACTGATCAGTATATTTATTTCTTAATAGTGTGGTCTGGTAAATTTTATTACAGTTCCATTCTCAAATCTATTAAATTTTTTCAAAGTGATTTAATAGATGATAACAGCAGAAGATTTAATTAGAAGTTTCTAATATGTTATGGATTTTAGTCTATAGAACTAGAAAAATGTTTTGTGGCCCTTTCTCTTTTTAGAAATCTTCTAAGTTGTCGAACAGTAGATCATATTCCTTTTGAATTTGAGAGTGTGCGACTCCCTGAGGCATAGTCAGACTTTCTCAGAGGCTGTTAGGATCAGGACCTGTGCCCCCTTTCGTGTTCGTGGGTGTGCTCCTCTGATGCACTCTCCGTTCCTGCAGCAATGTGCTCCACCCTGGAAATAGTTTTAAGAGTTCTCGAGTTTCGTTGGAGCATCGCCTGCCTGTTCTGCCTGCAGATCCTGTCCTCATAGGGGCTGACTCCTCCCCCGACAGGCCTTCTTGCCCCTGAAGGCTCTGCCTTTACCCAGACAGAGCCTCAGCCCCATGCTGTGTGGGATGGGGCCCGTGATGTTCATAACACCTGGATCTTCTTTTTTCTATCTCACAAAAGAATTCAAAGTGGGTTTCCAATAATGTGGAAAATTATTGGAGGTTTGAGTGCCAAACTCTAGTGGTCATATATTTTACCTTCAGGTAAGGCAATAAATGTGACACCGTTCTCACCTTTAGAATAGGTGCACGAGTCACGAAGAGGGTGCCTGGAGTCCTCTGGGTGTACAGATGGCTGTCTAGGCTGGTCGTGGCTTGCTCTCCCCCACCACCACGTACACCTCTCACGTCTTGCCTGGAGCACTGCTGAGCTCCAGGATGCCCGGGTCTGTGCCAGTGTCTGAAAGGACACTTATTTACATGTTGAGCCTTTAATACGTAGGACTTTTTTCTTATACATGTGAATGTTTATACAGAGTTCCAATGTGGGAATGATGGTGGCTGATGAAAACTGCATGGAAGTTTAAACCAGAGGTTATCCACACGTCCTAGACAAGCTCTTCTTCAGCTGCCATCAGCATTCTCCTTTGAACAGGGAGTGATGTTTTAAAGCCCCACTAAGTGTATTTCTTTCGCCAAGGCAATATAATTTAACATAGTTTATTTTCATTTTCAAATTAATTTTATTGATTCTTACGAGTGCAATCTTTCCGTTTTATCACCTTTACTGTGTGAAAAATAAAGCTAGTCATTTGGTGTCTACTGGGGAAAGGGTATAGTACATTATTGCTTTGACGTGAGTTGTGTGAGGAGTTTCCTAAGACTGTTGTTTGGAAACTGGGTGTGCTAAAGTTGGCCTGCTCTCGCTGTCACCCTGGTGTGATGATTGCACCTTCAGCTGTCAGTCTCTCAGAGTGGTGGCCCACTCCAGCACTGAGTCAGTGCAACCCAGGCTGGTGGGGTCAGGGGGTTGAGCACTGGCCTGCAAATCGAAAGGTTGCCAGTTCAGTTCCCAGCCGGGGCACATGCCTGGGTTACAGGCAAGGTCCCCAGTTGGGGGTGTGTGAGAGACAACCAATCAATGTTTCTCTTTCTCCCTCACTTCCCTTCCCCTCTGAAAATAAATAAATTTAAAAAATCTTTTTTTTTTTTTTTTTTTAATGAATGTAAACCAGGCATGAGGAGGCAGAGTCATGTCTTCACCGCATCGTCATCCCGTCAGGGTCCTATGGGTTCACAGGAGTCTCCCACCCCACAGCACAGACACCGACACCATGCTCAGCAAGTGCTGGCTTTTATTGTTGACAATGAACTGTCCACGCGTAAATGAGAAGGCCTTTCTTAGTTTACACTGACTACATACTCTCCCAATTCAGTGGTGTTGCTGACCACCGCACGTAGCGTGGGTGCTCTGCCCTGCCTTTCACGTGCTCTGGGACAGCTCCACGGGACCATTGCGAGTGCCTTCACTGGAGGACCCCCAAGGAACTAGTGTCATGTCATTCATTGTAACAAAGCATGACAGAACCTTTACAAAGAAGTTTTAGGTTTTGATGTTACATGTAAATTTTACAATTATCAAGTTGCTCTGGTATTTTATCCATTTATCCACTTGTCCCACATCATGCCACAGGGACTGAGCAGAGAATACGCCTGATCACAGTCACCACGTGTATCTTCTGGATTACATTTTTTTAACTATTCTTTTGCAAAATCACTCCTGTGCTTCGAGTCAGCAACCAAACCATTTCATATCAGAATGTCCTGGTGTGGGATAGATGTCATGTCAAATTGAAAATACCAGTCCACTAGTAACTGTCAGTGGGTTAGAGTTTAAAAAAAAAAAAGTCAGACATAAATACAGAGCAACTAGGAAGAGTAGTAGGAACTTTGTACAACTTGAATTTTAAAAAATGGTTCTTCCTTGGACCCAGAACTGCTAGCAGTGTGATGCGGTCATTGTCTTGCTTCTGTGGGCTGTGTGGGCCTGCAGAATGGAGCTGTGATTTTTAACACTCTTTTGGAGGGAAATATTTGGGTTTTTTTAAAAAACCTTTTAAAATTTTATTTATTTTTAGAGAGGGAGGAAGGGAAGGAGAAAGGGAGAGAAACATTAGTTTGCAAGAGAAGCATCGATCTGTTGCCTCTCGCACACCATCCCCCCTATAACTCAGGCGTGGGGAAGTTGTCCAGCTTCCACAGTGACCAACCGTTTGATGGGCTTGTATAGCACACAGCCCATTGTGATGTCAGGGTTATCTGTTGTTAGTAGGATCCTGGTGAGTTTCATTGTACAAACTTAAAATTTAGCAAACATTCACTGAGTGTACCGTTTCCTAAATCAAGGTGCTAGGCCTACTGTAGAAGTCAGAAACTTACGTCCTTGTTTTTTTGTTGCTTGTTTTTTCTTTTGTTTGCTTTGTGGTGCTACGTGGATTAAGTAAATTTCTAAAGAAATAATTCACTTAATTGCCTTCAAGATTAGTATTTCAAAAAACTATTCATCATGAAAATATCAATTTACACTTCTTTTTTTAGGAAGGTCTCTGACTGTAACAGAGGTCCTTTTCGCTGCAGTGTCCAGACTCTTGCCTTGCTCGCGTGCCTCGTAGACCTGGCCCGAGCGTCCGACCACTGGCCACGTGCCTCAGGGAGTAGCTGGAGTGTGGTCTTGCTCCGCACCTGCCCAAGGCCTGTTTCCTGCCCAGAGTCTTTGGACCATTTATAGTCCCCAGGGAAGAAGCCAAACAACCTTGCCTCCCCTTCTTGCCCTGCTTGCTTTAGTGTGTCCGTTGATCCCAGCCCTCAGTTTGGACAAGTGAGTGTCAGCAGCTGGCAGTGGGGTAAACTGTGTTGGCCCTGACCCTGCCCTCCACAGACAACTGAGCATGAAGAGCTGTATTTATCTGTAACTTGTTAAAGATACGATTAAGGCATATGTACTTTGTATGTGGACACCGGGAAGAAGCACTGTATAACAGCTGAACCGGGCGACAAGCATCAGAGCCCCGTGCAAACAACCTAAAATGAAACTGCACCTGCGAGTCCCTAAAACTGGAAAATCTAGGTGCTGGGGCCAGGGCTCAGCTCTTCCTCTGCTGTGGGCTCCTGCTCCGGCCTAGCAGCATCGGACTTGCCATCTTCCCACACTCAGCTGTACTCAGACAGAAGCCCGGGGTGTCTCCTTTGTCCCTGTTGGTCTGGCTCTACGCCTGACACTGGCCAGGGAGGCTGGGAGCATCTGGAGCGGAGTCAATGACATTTAGGGCCCAAAGCAGGATTCAGGTGGTGTTGCCGCAAGGAAAGAGTGGGTGTCGAGTGGCAAAAACACAAAACTGAATCTGTTTTTATCTCTTAAGGCATTTGTATTAGTATTTCTGTGATTGTGGTAGAGCCACTGTCCCAAGTCAGAGCGCAGAATTCTCAAACAAAAGTTCAGGGACACGCAGGTTGTCTTGAGCCATTTGTCATAAAGACCCGTCTCCCCCCCCACACTGGGGCTGTCAAAACTCTGGTGGCTCCTTGCATTGACTTCCATTCTTGGGTAGGAGAGCACTTCCTGGGCACCTGCTCCGGCCAAAGCGCCAGGCAGGCAGCTGTGGGGGGGTTCCTGCAATACTGGTGGGGAACGGCAGGTGTGTGCGCAGAGTGCACCGAAAGGAGCAAAAGTAGGTGCCAGCTTCCCAGGCCCAGAGCATAGCTCGTGCACGTTCTTTGGCCTGATGCATGACCGGGGGCTACATAGCGTCAGGAGGGCCAGAGAGAGCCCTGGGAGGTGACATAGAAGGCGAAGCCCGGAGAGTTGGCGGGCCAGGCCGTGAGTGTCTGAGTATGCGACCTGGGTGCCAGGGTGAGGAGTTGGAACCTCATCCTGAAGACTGTGCTTTTTGAAAGGTTATGAGGGAAAAGGTCCAGCCTGTATTTTACACAACTTACAGCCCTACGTTGGACAGAATGGAGGGCATGTGGGTGAAGGGCAGGGGTCCTTGGGAGAGGGCGGAGCAGTGGGTGGGGCCACTCTGGATGGCAGGGCAAAAGGGAGAGAACCCAGTGGTCCCTGGGTTTCAGGCACTGAAAGAATATGGCCGGGATGCTGCATCCTGATTATCCTTAAAGCAAAGAAGCTTCCAAGGACATGATGACCGAACTGGAATTAAGGACCAGCGAGGTCCTGGTTTTGTCCTGCAGCTGTGCCAGGTGCAACCGCAGGCGTATAGCCATTTTTGTCTGTCAAGTCTGTAAACGGTTTGTTTGTTCTTTAGTCCCACCTTGAAAAATGGGACTCCTTTGAACCCTTAATTTTGACTTGTTTATGGAGTGTCCGTTGACCAGGAAGATTCTCGGCCCTACTTAAATGGCGTAAGATACTTGGATAAATAACAACTGGTTCCTGTGTCCGGGGTTTTACTAGTCACTGTGCTGCGGGAGCGGGGCGGGAGTGCCGCGCGTTCACGGTCTAGACCAACATCACCAGCTCCCTGTGTGTGGAGACCAGTCTTTCAGGAGAGGCTTCATTTTATGCATAGCTCAGAAATCACTGTCCCTCCGACATCAACAACCAAATGTGTAAGATGTTTTCTTTAAAGCTAATAAACTTTTAAAACTACTGTTGAAAAAAAGCAGCCATAAGTGAGCCGTTGCTCCAGAATCCCCAAAACAATTCTAAGAGATTTTGGTTTTGACAGAAATGAGATGGTTTGGGGAGGAAGGTGTGTGCTTTAAACCCCAAGTTGCTCTTTTTGTCACTGGTCCATCATACTGTTGTTTCTGCCTCTGCCTGAACCCACACCCCCTCTCAGCCTGACAGAAACGTTCGCTTATGCAGCTAGCCCTGCCTCAGTTTGCACACCTTCCACCTGTCGACTGAGGCATCAGAAGCCCATGTCCCTGTCAGCCTCTGGGCATCCCAAGATGTTACCTCCGATAGACAGTGAAGGAGATAACTTCAGAGCTGTGTAAGAAACATGCACATTCCCTGTGGCACTAATACATACCTGCTGCTTCTTAATTTTGTGCTGTGGATTTTATAGTCCAAGGTTTCGTCACAGTTGTCCACAAAGTGCCCTTTCTGTAGGTGGTTTTAGTTCTACACCTCCTGTCTTGTGGTGTCCTCTGTCCTTGTGTGTCTTCGTGCCTCTGCATACTAACAGGGAGTGATAATCCCCTCCTCTCCAGGTGGCTTGCAGCATGTGGAGTTTTACGATATTTATGCCACATGTTTGCTTCCAAAACTTTTCAGTTGCCTGTGTTTCAGTTTCACCTGTGTAGCCTTTATTTCTTTTGTGTTGGCAAGGTTCTCTGCATGTGAGCAATTTGAGAGGGAAGCAAAGGAAAAACGCTTGAGTTTCAAGCCATTCTGTGTCCCAGAATTTCCCGGCGTTATCTTGTCCTTGGAAACATGCCTGCTGTTCCCTTAAATGCCACAAAGCTTTGATTCATTATATATGATTCCTATGGTCCCCTTTCCCATTTAACTTACATTTTGAGTTAACTTACTCCTGAGTTCTGTGAAATACCCCTTGAATCTGGATTTATTAAAACTGGTTTTCTCCACTCTATGTAAAAGGTTTATTGTGACTTTAAATTTTTGTGTGCCATATTTGCTACAAGATGGGATTTGACAAACGAGGTTCTAAGGGTCTGTGTTTTCTGATCCTACAGCACTATTCCTGATCAGAGAACTCCAGTCGCTTCCACACACAGTGTTAGCAGTGCGGCCACCCCGGATCGGATCCGCTTCCCAAGAGGCACTGCCAGTCGTAGCACTTTCCATGGCCAGCCCCGGGAACGGCGGACTGCCACGTACAACGGCCCACCTGCCTCGCCCAGCCTGTCCCATGAAGCCACACCGTTGTCACAGACCCGAAGCCGAGGCTCCACTAATCTTTTCAGTAAATTAACCTCAAAACTCACAAGGAGGTAAGTGCCAGGTGGAGCTGGCTGTTGGGAGCAGGAGGCATGTCTTCTCCGTGTGTGAAGCCACTGCCCGGCTGCCGTTTATTTGGTCTTTAGCACATGTGTTTCTGGTTTATATATCAAACTGGACTTTAAACCCTTTTAAGAGAGAAATCCCAGTAAAAATACTTCAGCGCTTGGGAGGCGGCAGCTCTTTAATCACTGTCCCTTTGTGTCACACATTTGTCTGTAGGGACGGTCACTGGGGTGTAGTCGAGTCCTAACCCAGCGTAGTCAGGACTGGTGCTCTGCACACAGTCAGTCACCAAGGAGGACACGTTTCCTCCCTCTCATTTTGTTTTGTTGTCACTGAGATGCACTAAGTTTCTTAAGAGTCTGAATCTTGAAATGATGCTCTCTGTTGGTCTCAGTAAGTGATAGAACAGGTAACTTTCTTAAATGGAGTAGTTACGGAGATAAAATCCCTAGTTTATTCTTAGGGAGAAACTAGCATCTGGTTATGTATAAAATCCTTCATGCTTCCAGTAGGCTGTCATTTGGGGCCTTGAGAAATCTCCAGAAGTCTCTGTGGGGCCCTTAAGGTGTTTTAACTTTATTTCCATAATCTTGCTAGAGGTTGCAAAAGCCTAGAAACATTGGCTGCTACAAGAGGAAAAAGAAAAGATGCTATTTTGTACCATAAGCAAATACTCAAAAGGCACCTTGAACCAGGAACTCACCACCCAGGAAACCTGAGGACCAGGGTTCCCAGAGGAGACTCTGAAAGGGAGCCTGGCTGCGGACCGGGGCATCACGGGTGCCCTGAGCTCTGCTGTTCCTAGGCCTCTTGTCCATCGCGCTTGTCTTGCTCACAGCACAGCGGGGCACCTTCTCAGATCCTCGATGGCTGACGCCCGCCCCCTCTGTCTCTGCGCTCCCTCGGGCCCATTACCCTGCTGCTCGGGGTCATGCCACCTTCCTTGTTTAACCCGTAAACCAAATACCACTTTCTCAGCCTCCTTAATTCCTTCACTAGTTTTATTTTAGATCAGTCATCTAAAACTTGGACGGGTCCCATTAAACCGTGTCCCTAGAGAATGTGTTTATTGTTGGGACATTGAATACCAGATTAGAGAGGACTTCTGACATCCAGTGGCATCAGCTAGAAGTCAGATCATTCAGAAGGTTCCAGTCTGGCCTCTTATTCTCTTCTTGGCCCCTTTGCTGAGATACCTCATTCCAGACTGGGCAGAAGAGCAGGTAGTTTCAGGGTCTTGCCAGGTTTGGAGTGCAGTCCGAGAAGCGTCTGGCGACCCGCAGACTAACTGACTTTTTCCTTTCAGTGCCACCCCACGGCCTAGCCCAGGCCGCCCTGTCCCCCTGCGCCTTCTGCAGGGCCGTGGCTGAAATGGAGGCTGCCTCTGAAACGTGGGTGGAAGATGAAGCCCAGGTGTCAGTCACCTGGCTGCTCACCTCCCTGACCCTGCTTACTGTCACTGGTGTTCTCCCGTTGAGCCCTGAGCACAGAGGGGACAACAGCCAGGTCTGGCTGAGGGCTAGTCACGGCAGTCAGCTTGGCGTCCCTGCGCTCCGTCTGTAGCGGGCTCGTCATTAAAATCCTTGAATTTATTTGTCTCCTTTGTGCTTTTTTTTTTTTTTGGAGGGGGGTCATATTAATACTATCACTGATTAAAAATAGTATCAGCTACCGTTTATTAAGTGCTAGCTGTGTGCCAAGATAAGTAGCTGTCTGTAGAATTCTAGGTATAGATCCGCTTGTTTTACACTTATAAACACACACATTCTCCCACACTCATTTAATCTGCACAGCCTACCCTGAGAAGCAGGTGCTACCCAGTGTCGTGGAAGAACCTGGAGGTGAGGTTCAGAGAGATTAAGGCGTTTTTCAGACCCTGCACCAAGTGAGTGCTGAACTGGCCTCTGACTCCAGAAAAGGCCCCTGACACCCTCCGTGGCACTCCCCACAGGGAACTCTACAGGACAGCCGTGGACAGCAGTCCTCGCGATCCTTTTCTAATTAAATTTATTTCGTGTTTCTGCATTTAAGTGGGAGACTTGGGTTTCTTGTTTAAAAAACTCGGGGTGGGGGGATCATTTTATTTTACATTTTCCACCCGCACATTTTTCAGAAAGGTGATCTGTTTGTGAAAGTTTGCAAGCTGAGGTCTGCAGGCTCCCTTGGTGTGTACTTAGCTGCAGTCAGTTCATTCTTAACAACAGTCAGTGTTCGCTGCTGTCGTCAGTGTCAGCTGCTGCGCCTCCCCAATAGTGAGTGTAGCATTGTGGCTGTAGTGCCGTAAAGGCTCAGGTGCCGGTGCTCAGAACCCGCGAGGGGGCCTTGCCCAGTGTGGTGGACAGAGGCCAGGGCTGCGCCCAACTCTGCCGTGCAGGCTAAAGGGCTGGGAGAGCTGTGGGCCTGCCACCTTGGAGGCCCCGTGGGCCCTCGGGAGCCTGCCCTTGACCCCTGCAGGGTTTGGGGAAGGAAAGGCTGGGCAAGCAGCCCTGCCGTCCCTGACCAGTGCCCCTGCCTTTCCACAAGCAGAAAACTCAGAGATGAAAATATGTTGTGAAGACTTTTTAATCAATTTTCAGCTAAAACAGTCTTTTGAATAATACTGCCTTTATGTAGTGCTTAATTGTTTACAAAATGTTTGCAATGTGTGACCTTCTGTACTGGCTGTGTACAACATTTGATCTGATTGTGAAGTGACTGGTATTCACTTACAGTAGTTAGAGATTTTTTAAATTGGTCAGTATCTCAAGCAATGCCAAAGTTACCCCAAGTTAGAAAAAATAAACCCAGAGATTCAGTCATTCGGTCAGTCAGCAGATACATACATGTGCCTCCTTTGTTCAGTCACAGAACTGGCGTTTAGGAATAGTTTGACAGGCTCAGGCCACACCTGCCCAGGAGTGCTGGTAGCATGGTCGTACCAGCCTGACCCATAGTTTGAAATTTCTTTGTTCCGATTCTGTTCAGTACGCCCTAAATGTCTTCCTAAATTTTTTAACAAGTAGAGTCACCTCTTTTAAACACCACTTTTCCAGTTTATTACTAAAACATAAAAGTGAAACTGCCCCCCTCTGTTACCTCGTCATGTAATTTTCATTCATTTCAACATGTGAAACTGAAAAGTCTGCTTTATTTTAAAACCTAATGACTCATTTTTTATTGAAAACTAATTTATAACCATTGTTAATGTTTAAATCATCTTCCTGAAGTAATGATTCTCTTAATGGTTAAACATTTTATAATGAATTTTTTAATGGTTCTGTATAAGAATGTGAAATTTTTGTTCGTAAGATATTCTGAGGAAAATTGACAAATGTTATTACTAGTTTATTGCAAATAAGTCATTTATTTAAAACAAGATGTTGACTCTCTTATCTTAAAATAGATCCATGTGAAGAGCCTTACACAAGTTTTATTACAGCTGACGCCACTCTTCACTGTTCAGTGATTGCTTACCTGTACAGATTTTTACATATTTCTACTTAAAAGATCACATACTCAATTACCTATAATAATTTTACTTTTTCAACAAATGTCACTGTTTCATTGTTCATTGGACAGAACGGGAGCCCTGTTTTATTGTTTGTTTTTCTTTCTATATAATTGACTAGATTTTATATTTTATTTGTACAAGTCATTTTTGTTAATTTTTTTTTTTTGGCTTAATTTCTTTTAGAAACATGTCATTCAGGTTTATCAAAAGGTAGGATTTATATGTACACATTATTTTTTCAATCCTCACCCCAAAATGGCTCCTGCAATTAACATCAGGTTTGGCTTTCTAGCCCTGTTGTTGTGTTTGTTTTTTGTTTGTTTTTGTGTTTTTGTTTTTTACTTTAAAAAAACTAAACTTTCTGCTGAGAACTAAATACTTAATTCTTTGAAAGGAAACTGGAAAGAAATAGATTAACTCTGTCAGGCATTTTCAGAGGCACTGTGGCTGTCATGTAACAAGAGGCCTACGCATGCTCTGTGCATCGTCTTTCTTTGGTAGAATCCTTTAGCATCCACATAATTCTGTCTTCATACTAATAACACTCAGCATGCTTCTGTTTGAGGAGTGAGACGCGCAGTGACATCACTGTACTGTCACGGGTGGCCTCGAGTGGGCACAGGTGAGTGGTGACATGCTCGTCCTCAGTTTTTATTTCATGGACATTGAATTGACATAAGGTTTTAAAGTGACAGGAAAATGAGCTGACATTCTGACACTGGAGAGATGCATAAAATTCAGACTTTAGAGCCTCGTTAGATTTGGGTTTGGGCAGCTGCATAGCAGAAATGTTTGAATGTTTTCAGAGTTGAACAGTAAACAGTATTCTGTCTAAAAGCCACTTTCCACCAACCACTAAAGAAAACACGTCTCGTTTTTATTAAAGCATTTACTGTGGTAAATGTTATTCCTACTAGATGACTATTTTTTGACGCTGACAGTTGAGAGACTGAAAGTGTCGCTTACTACCCCGGAGTGCGCACCGGTGAAGCGGGAGAGCTGTTGCTGGGGCCGCGCGTTCCCCGGCCTCCCGGCCCGGCTGCCGCCTCCCGTGCTGGTGAAGGCAGCAGGCCCCTGAGAGGCTTTGCCGGCCTGAGTTCTTGGCCATGCTGCCTTCTTCGCGAGGGGACACTGGTCCGTGGTGGTTCTGAATTGATCTTCCCGGTCACTTGGTTTTCTTTGGGCAGAAAATTTCTTAATCGAATTCAACTAAATCCAGTTCCCTTTTGTGGAAACCCACTGCACTTGAGGGAGCGATTTAAAAGGTCGGAATGACACCTCCAGTCGAAGGCTGGGAGCACTCAGCCGCTGGGGCTGGGTAGGGTACCCATCGTGTCGGGGAAGCCAGTGTGCAGCCCACTGCCGGCTCTACCTGTGCACCTGGAGAGGAGGGGCACCAGCTGGGTCCCCACAGAGGGAGGAAGAGTCCTGAGCTCACTGTGACTGGGGGTTTGGCGGTGTGGTGGTGTGTGTGTGCCAGCGTTGTGTGCTGCTGTGTAAGACCTCTTTTCTCTCTCCCACTTCTCTGCTTCTGCCTTCTGTTCCTTGAGGCTTCCGACTGAATATGAGAGGAACGGGAGATATGAGGGCTCCAGGTGAGGGATTTTTTAACTGTATTTTATATTAAAAACTGGCAGAGGGGATACCTTTTCCTGCTGTCCTATAGGTTGCTGGGTGGGTGGGTGCATGCTCCGTAGCTGGGACACGCGAATGCCACTGCTGCCCCCCCCCCCTTTGGGTTGGGCCAGTGCTGCGCCACTCCCCAGGGCCACAGGAGGGCGCCAGGGGGCCACCTTCTGGTCCTGCCTGACCTGGACTTCGCCTGGGCCTTTGGATATTAATGTAATGTCCCCCCTGCCTGGGCCCTAACGATCTGAACCGAGGTCTGGGAGTTGGGGGGATTGTTCCAGACACCACAGTGACTCCTAGCATAGTTCTAGTCTCACATGAAAGCAGACTAGTGAGTAGAATTTTCATGTTTCAAATTAGACTTTTGAAAGAATGATTATGTAGTCGAGTGTTTTGCCTTTAAATTTTGTATGGCTGTAATTGCTCAAACTTGAACAGAGAGTCACCAGCTAGGCTCAGGCCTCTGTCTCCATAGTTCGTCCCTCGCTGTGCCCCACTTCGTAGTGGTTGCCACACATTGTTTCAGGGCTGTGCCGACCCATTGGCCGCCTTCCTGGTCTCTAAAACACAGCTCTGGCTCTCTGACTTTTCTGAGTAGAAACCTTCAGCGGCCACCATGTCCTATGAGGCCCTGTGTGGCCTCAGTGATGCCCCCCAGTGGAGGCAGAGTGCTGGGGTGAGAGTGGGGCAGCAGTCCACCCCGTTCCAGACTTAAGCTTCTTCCCCATCCATGATAGGGAGGGAATACTAGGCCCTGCCCTTTGGTGTGACGACAGCGGGCACGTGCAGCCAGGTACTCTGTCCAGTCGAGCATATCAGCCCCAAACATCTGGTGTCTTCTGCACCTCCTGGCCTCTGCTGATGCCCCCTGTGCTCTCACACAGAAACTCTTGCCCCACCTCCGTGGTATTGTTGGAACCTGGGAGCTCTTCAGAGCTCCTCCCAGATGCCACCCCGTCCACGCAGAATTTCCTGCTTATCCACCTGCCTTTCCCTAGCACTCCTGGGCGTGGTGGGCCAGACCTCTCTCCCATGCCCCTTTAGCTGCTGCCGCTCAGGCCTTCCCAGTGCGACTTCTGTTCCCTTGCATGGCAGGCGCCCCTTTCCTGACCCCCAGCTTAGTTTTCAGAGCTTTTGCTCATTTTTATAATCTGTTCAGTATCTGATACAGCAGTTTATACATAGGAAGCTTCCAACCAGTTTTGGTGGATGTGAATCCAGTGGAATATGCTGCTGGCAGGTCGGTGAAAGGGAGAGCTGTATGACAGTACAACCTGCGGCCCACCCTCAGCTCTGAAGAATTCGCTATAAGGTTCAGTGCATCTAACACCTTCTACTGGTGTTTTCAGTGCACAGGAGTATTAGGCATGCACTGTCCTCATTGAGGGCTCCATGTAGACAGGCAGGGGATGCAGATGATAGTTTACATAAATAATGTCCGACTGCCTCAGAGTGTAAGGCGGTAGAGGCCTGTCCTCGGGACCCCTGAGAGAGCTGTGCCTGGGCCCCACTGTGACAGCGCCCTGTCAAGTGGACCACAGTCTGCACTCCCATGGGCTGCCCTAGTGCTCGGCAGCAGATAGGCCTCAACAGCTCACTTCCTGTCTCAACGCTGAGAGTGCTGTCAGAGAATTCTTCTTAACTGAACCTAGGTGTTTAAATTAACAAAACAGAGCAAAGAAAAAACCCTGAAGTGGGCACAGGGCATTGAGAGAATGGGCCACCCCACCCACCCACCACCCCCCGCCGCCCCACCAAGCGCCAAGCAGTGCAGTCAGCCTCTGGGGTGGTTTGCCTGGGAAGCGGTTTAAACTATGCTGAGTCACCGGCTCTCCAGAGCAGCAGTTCCAGTGGCGGCTGTGATGGGTTAAAAAGGACAGGACGGGCTCTCGGTCGTGTGCTCCGTGCGTGCGCTCTCCCCCACACCCCTGCCCTACTTTGCCTGATTGAACAGACTATGTGTTTTAATTGTAATCAGTACATGACTGGTGGGGATTGTGCAACCAGGTAGATCTTCTACGTCTGTGGCTCATGATTTGGGGGGAAGCAAATAGATAAATACTTCATAGAAAAGGAACAGATAACCACTTGTAAGCCTGTGCAGGAAAAATGTGGGCATCGACCCTTGCACTGTAGGAGAGTCGATCATGCACTAGCTAGAGTAGACAGGGCTGGCTTTCCTGTGCAAATAAAAATAAACCTGCCACTGTGCGTTTCAGTCGCAACGTGTCTGCTGAGCAAAAGGATGAAAACAAAGAAGCAAAACCGCGTTCCCTGCGCTTTACCTGGAGCATGAAAACCACTAGTTCTATGGACCCAAATGACATGATGCGGGAAATCCGCAAAGTCCTGGACGCCAACAACTGCGACTACGAGCAGAGAGAGCGCTTCCTTCTCTTCTGTGTCCACGGGGATGGGCACGCTGAGAACCTCGTGCAGTGGGAGATGGAGGTGTGCAAGCTGCCAAGACTGTCTCTGAACGGGGTCCGGTTCAAGCGGATATCGGGGACATCCATAGCTTTCAAAAACATTGCTTCCAAAATTGCCAATGAGCTGAAGCTGTAAGCCAGTAATTATGGTGTACATTGAAGTAGCCGAATACAGTTTTCCTGAACGCTGACGGAAATGTATAGAATAATATTTAGGCAATAACGTCTGCATCTTCTAAATCATGATATTAAACACGAGGACGAGAGCACGCCTGGGAGCGCGAGCTGGCCTTTTTCTACGAATGCACTACATTAAAGCTGTGTGACAAGTGTGCCCTCTGTCTTATTTCCAGTGCCCTGACGGTCAGCGTGTGCCCCCCACCTCCACGTGCCTCCATAGGCGCGCATGGGCCGTGGTGGGTAGTGCACACGGAAGCCTCTCCCTGCCCTGGCAGCCAGAGTTGCTCACAGTACCTCTGTGGGAGATCATTTGGTGCTAAAACGTTAAAATTGCCAAGGAGGAAAATACGGAACTACTACTAAGAATTAACCTTAAGACTAGTTGATGATGAATACAGGTTTACAGTTCGTGCCTGTGGTTTTGTGTTTGCTGTTTCATGTTTTTTAGTGCAAAAGGTTTAAATTTATAGTTGTGAACATTGCTTGTGTTTTTATAAGTAGATTCACAAGATAATTAAAACTTCACTTTTTCTCAGTAAAACCTCGCATTGTCTCCTAGTACTGTACTTAAGACTCAGATTCAGGTAGTGACTGAAAGTACTTGTTTTTGCCTTCACCTGCAAGCTGAACAAAAGCCATTGGAAAGTGTATGAGGCCTGTGTCCTTAGCGGGGACCCTGACACCCTGTGATTATGAGCATCTTTTTTCCCCAAAGGCCATAAAAGGGAGAAGATGGCCTCCTGGCGACCTGAGGAGGAAGGTGTCAGGAGGGGCTGGCAGCCTTGTGAGACCCCGCATGCCCGGGTGCAGAACGCAGGTCTGGACACTTCTGGATTTCTTCTCTGTGAAGTATGTAATTTTCTTCTCGTTTTCTGTGATTCGGTATATGAATTCGACTGACAGCTTTTTTCCAGCACCTCCCTGGTTATGTGAGGAGTGATGAACTAATCAGTCAGTTTGATGCTTTACATTCACTGGGGAATTGTCACATTGATTGGTGTGCGGTTTGGGTTCTGGGTTTCTTGTTGGTCACACAGTAGAAAAGTCCTCGTGGTCACTTAGTCGCAAATACTTAACGTCTGCCACCAAAGGGCACTGTCCTGTGTTTGGGACACGTCCATGAACGAAACAAAGATCCATAGTCTTTTAAAGCCTCTGTTCTAGTAGGATGGCAGTCAGTCAACAGTCATAAGTCAAGTCCCTGCTATGGAACAAAGTGGTAAAAGCCATGAAAAAAATCGCAGCGCAGGGTGTATGGTGTTCCAGAGGTCCCAGGGTTCCAAAAGGTGCCATGTTCGGTAGAGTGATGGGTGGGGTAGGGGGCTTGATCAGAGACCGAGCTTCAAGGGAGGACCCCAGCAGAGGCCTGAGGCCAGAGCAAACTGGCATGTTGTGGCGAAGTGGTGGGTGATGTGGTCAGACACCAACTGGGCCTTGAAGGTCCTTTCACTGCAAATGCGTGTCTTGCTCTGACATGGGAGCCACTGGGGGTTTCCAGTAGAGGACCGTGCTAGCCGCTATCTTATGGGTTCCTTGTAGGGAGCAAGGAGAAGCCAAGAAAGTTTGGAGGCTCTTGGCAGTACTTAGGAGATGCTGGCCCAGTGAGACAGCAATTGGGTTCTGGGGATGTTTTGAAGCAAGAGTCAAATGCATTTGCTCTGGGGTTAGATATGAGTGAGAAAAAGCCAAGGGCAACTGTATGATTTCTCGCCTGAGCAGCGAGAAGAATGGGGGGCAGGGCGGCAGGGCAGACGCTGTGGAGAGGGTTAGACTGGGTTGGGTGGGGGGCAGGGTGTGACGCCAGGTGGAGACTGGAGAGACCCTGGGCGCCCACAGCCTGGTTGGTTCCTGTTTAAAGCTAGGAAAGAAGTTCTCTGGAGAAGAGGAGAGGACCCGCCCTGAGCCCTGGATACTGTGGACGGGGAGCAGGGAGGGAGGTGGAGCCCAGGCCTGGGGGCCACCAGAGCTTGGGGGAGGGGCGGTGCCCCATAACCAAGTATGGAGCACGTCATTTTCACCTTCCTAGAACATTTCAAACCTTTATTAAATAAATAAATAGGCCCCCTCCCTTTTTCCCTGGGGGCACTATACTTCCTTCTCCAGACCCGTCCCTCCCAGCAGCCTTCTCTGACAGCCCTTTGTGCCCCAGCTCTTGTGCTGGTCACCTTGCAGAAGCTGGTGAGGTGTCTGCTGAGTTCCGCTGAGCACAGGTGTGGCTGCAGCCTGTTCTTCCTGTCTGTATGCCTGGGACACATTTCAGATGGTTGTCCTTGCTTATGTTCTCAAGGACAAATTGAACACCGTAATCCTCTAAGAGAAATGAGTTTACCACATTCCCTGATGAAGTGGTCACTATGCAAAAGAAAAGTTCGTGTGATTTTCAGTTTCTTCTCTGTCTTCATCTGCATTCTAATACGGCCCTGATCTGGTGAGAAATGGGTGCATGCCAGTAAGACGGCGTCCGCCCAACAGGAGTCATCCAAGGTGGTCACAGCCAAAGGCTTTATTACTAAAATAAGGATTTGATTTTAGTGGCAGCAGTGCTTACTGAGGTTAAAACCTGAAATCTCACCCATTCCCAAGTGGCTCAGCCCCTCCCTTTAGATGCTACCTTCTCTGGATACAATGAATTCTGAAAAGGAATATTCTAGAGTGCTTAAAAATCATTTAAGCAGTAAAGACGAGGCCCCATTTACCCCTCATTCACCCACTACAGTCCCAGAGAGGTGAGGTGAGGTGAGAGGGACCTGGCGGGCCAGTGCTACTGGTTTCAGGTGCCTGACAAGCAGCGTGCTGTCCTGCTCCAGAAAAGCAGGTTCGTGTTTCAGCTGTGCTGACTTGCCTCTTGCGGGATCAGGCACATCAAGAACCAAGGCACCGTTCCCGAATGGTGCGCTGGCTCACAGGCCGCTCCCCCCACTCTCCCACCCCTGCCCCATGCCCGCGCGTGGAGACCCACACAGAGAGCTGCAGAAACATGTCTGACTTGAGGAAAGACGCCCGGCCGTGCTCTTTGGAAACAGCAGCACAGCATAGGTCTCTCCAGAAGCCTGGAGAGCAACAGGATTTCTAAGGAACGTCTTTCTGTGTGTGGGTTATAAACAAGGTACTGTTGCCGTGGAAACTGCACCTGAACTATTCCATCCAGGCAGCTCCTTGCTCAATGAGCAACACTCAGTGGCCGTGCCTCCAAGGGGGTGGCTGCCATGTGCGGGAAGCACAGGGGCCTGGGAGCAGCCTATGGCGCTGTCCCCTGAGCCAGCACAGACCGCAGGAGCATTGGGAATGTGCTTGGCCAGCCAGGAGTCAGGATGGGCCTGGATTGGCGCTTAGAACTAAGTTTTGGGGTGTTTTTTTGTTGTTGGTTATTGATTAGGGTTTTTTAATGGGTAATTTACCATGAGATCATTTAATGAGGGAAAGTGGTTGGTCTTGAAGGGAGTAGCGTGAAGTGAAGAACGCGTCTTCCAGATGTCCTGACAATGTGCAGATGGGCCCAGGTGTGACTTCCTGAGAGCAGGACCTGGGCGTCCTTCTGTTCAGGGAGGAAGACCAAGTCCAGCAGTGTTGTCAGTGGATCTCTGGTTTGCCACTCTGAGGGACCAGAACCCAGACAGAGGCGACACTTCCTCAGAGGTGGTGGCAGTGTGGCACCTGGGTTTGGGTGGGATTCAGGGTGACGAGTGCCTCGGCAGCATTGTGGTCCTTGGATCAGAGTTCAGGCAGGGCCTCAGGACTGTCTTGTGTACCCCAGGAAGGGAGATGACAGGAAGAGGAGGTGGGGGGTGGGGGTGGAGACTAGATGGGGAGGGTTGGGGACAGGGAGAGTGGGGGCTGGGTAGGGGATGGGTCCTTACCTCATGTTTGGGCCAGACTTGAGGAGGGGAAGCTGGCCTGCTGGGGAACAGAGCAGGGAGCAGAGCGGACAGTCCCTGCCAGGCAGTGCGCCCCGCAGAGGTGGAGCTGCTGAACCTGCCGCATGGTCCCCGCAGCAGGGTCAGTGTGGCCATGAAGGCTGGTACAGGCTGGATTTCCTTCCGGGGCAGGACCCCTTGGGGCAGAGCCTTACCTAAAAGCTGCCTCAGGCAGTGTGGCCTCGTGGTGGAGGTGTTAACACCCTTGACCCTGGCAGCCTGGTCCTCAGTCTCCAGTTTCATGACCTTGGGTTTCCCATAGAAAGTCAGCATGGTAATAACATGTCACTCTGGGCTGTTGGCAGAGTCCAGCAGATGGCAGGTGCAGGGCAGGGCGCCTGGCAGGTGTTGGTGAGAACAGCTACTCATGGCAGGCGCCGCCCCCTTCTCCCCGCTAGCTCACTCCCAGCTGGCGGAGGCTCCGAGCACTAGGACAGCGTGCTCGGGCTCTGAGACACTGCTCCCCCAGCAGCGGTGGAGAAGGACACCTCCCAGTTCCCCAAGCATGGGGTTCTGGTCTCTGGCGGAACCTGCTGTTAAAATAGTTAGCAGCCTGTGCCACCACCTTCCTTGACCACACTCCTTTCAATGTCCCCAACAGGAAGAAGAGCAGTGAGCGGGTGTAAGAGCACAGTCAGGGCCCAGACAGGGCTGACTGCCTCCTCCCCTCCTGCAGGCTTGGCCCATCTCTGCTCCTGAGAGAGGCCCACCCAGCCTCACGTTTACAGTGGTCCCAGCTCTCCTATGGCACTAACAGGCAGCATCCTTTACAAACTTTTTGTCTCATGTCTACCTCCCCGCCCTTACTAGAACGTCAGCCCCATGGGACAAGGATCTTCATCCTTTTTCTTTTTTTTTTTTCTGTACCCCAAGTACTTAGACTAGTACGTGGTATGTAGTACAAAATAAGTATTCAAATAATAATAAAACACAGGCAAGAGATACCTCCGAAACACAAGGCAGCTTTAGTGGCATCAGTCAGAACTGCTCTGACGTCCCGCTGGGCTCCAGCAACCCTTGCGCCCTTCCAGCGTCACAGCCGAGGCTCAGGAACTGGCATAGGACCCGTAGAGTGCGGTTCTGGGGGCCTGGGCACACCTCTTGCCGCTCAGCCTGCAAAGCTGACGCCGCCCTGTGCCATTCAGCTCAGGCAGACGTAGACTGGGCAAGTCCTCTGGACAGGCGCTGTGGACAGACAGACAGGAGTAGGCCCTGCCTCGGGTGACGTTTACCATCAGATAAGAAACAGGGTTAAGACACTTGCCCTAGTGCCTTCATCTCTGTCCCTCACCACAGAGCCACACAGTCATTGTGGTGTTTGGATTTCAACCTGGAGCTTAGTATCAGGGCGAGAGTCATGGTGTTAACAGTAGCCCTCGCCTCTGCCATGTCACGGGTACAAGTCCCATGGCGGGAGATCTGAGCAGGAGCCCTGGTTTGGGGATATAGGGAAACTGGTCCTCCAGGGTCACCTGGGGGTGGAGACTAGACCGCTGCCCGCTAAGAGGGTCCGGACCTCTGAGGGCAGAGGCCGGGAAACAGGCCACATCATGCACTTTTGTCACCATCGGCTTTGGTTTCGTGGCTGTGTCGGTCCATTTGGGTTCTTGCCGTTGTTTGTGTGATGGTGCTGGTTGGTTACAAGCTCTGAGGTTCTCTCGTCTTTTTCCAGCTCCCCGGATGCTTGTCGCTGTGGCTTCTGGCTAAGGTGAAATGCCTCCGCACCCCGCGGGGGGAGAAATAGGGCCTGCGTGAGGCGTCACTGAGAAAAGAGACAGCAGGTCAGACTTCGGCTCTCCCCCAGCCTGCGCCTTTCGTATTTTCCCGCACGCACTCTTCCACCCACTGAACCCACCTCTCCATGTTATTTTAAGCCAACACCCAGAACTCATCCCTCCAGCAGGGGGAGTTTCAGTAGCTGGGCAGGGTGCTCACACAGGCACATCCAGGGAGCAGGCCGCAGTGCTGGCTGTCCCACCCTGGTGGTGTCTTCTGCTATCGGGAGCTTAACTAGTCGCAGCTCAGGTGTTTGAAGATAAACACTGTTCCCTCTCTCAGTTTTGCTTCTCCACATTAAACCGCCCCAGTTCTCTGGTGTTTCAAGAAGAGACCTGAAGACTTTCCATCGTTGTTTGTTTTTCCCCACGTTCGTCCATCCACGTGCATGTCCGGGGCAGGCTAGGGCGGGGCAGCTGCTCTGGAGGGCCCTGTGCTGAGCTGTGGGGATCCAGAAATAAACGAGGCAAAGCCTTGTCTTCTAGAAGCTCGTTCTCACAAGACAGGGATGCAGATATGGTCTAGAACCTGGTGTGGCCCACGCTGCGTGAAGGAATGCTGGGGATCAAGGCCGAGCAGGAAGCAGGTCTGGGTGGGTGGAGTGGGTACAGATGACAGATACAGCCCGAAGCACCCACATCTGCTCGGGAGGAGGCAGGAGGGCGCATGCAGAGGCCCAGAGCAGTGGTGGGCCCGGCAGGCTGGTGCAGTCCTGGGCAGGCTCTGTCTTGTCGCTAAAGCAGCAGCGTGTCTCAGACAACACACCTCTGTTCTGCGAAGGGGGCGTGGGCCCGACACGCCCGGAGAGACCCAGCAGGCTTCCCTATAGACTCCCGCCGCCACCAGACCGAAACAGACCCTGCTGCCCTGGGAGGGGAGCCAAGTCCTGGGGACCAGAGGGGACGCATTTTGGCATGGGGCACCTGGCATACCGGCTCCTTCCAGAGTGAGTTCTGCACCAACTCGCCTCTGCCTCCCAGGAGGGAGTGCCAGCAGGCGGGGGAGGTGTGATCCATTCTCAGAGCAGGCATGTTTTGCATGGAAATAAGCTGGGAGGTAGCATGTGCGTCATGTTCATTCGTAGGGCACCAGGAGCTGTGCGCTCCGCCAGCCCCGCACGCACTGTGCACTCTAGGCGCTTTTTGGGCAGGTCCTCTGCTCTGCCCTCAGGCCAGCTTCTCGCGCATCAGCACCCCGCTCAGCTCTACCTGCTGCTCCCAGACCTGGGGGTTCTTACTCTGAACCCCAGCTCAGCTGACCCCTTTCCTCTGCCACCCCATCCCTCGTCCCTGGGCCTCCTCCCCACATGCTCTGAGCCCTGCAGTGTCTTCACGGTCTGGTCCTGGGGCCCTTGGCCTGCAGTAGTGGCAGGAGTCCTGCAGGCCTGTTGCTGGGCTGCATGTCCCGTTCTCATGTCATTAATAAATTGAACCGAAACACTGGAACTGGACTGAAAAAGAAAGTCGTGTTACCTTATGTCCTCAAGGCTGGTCTCCAGGAAGAATGAGGAGGAGGAGGAGGCATCCCCTCTGAGACAGGCGCTACAGCTGTGACGTTTGTGCAGCAGTGTGGGTGGCCCTTCGAGCACAGTGTCAACAATTTTAAGTATGGATGATTATGTAAAACCTTTTATTCTTTTTGAAAATGAAAAGCATTTGAAGTGCTGAGCAGTTAGGGTGAAAAGTATTAACAAAATTAGACTTTTCATTTTAGTGAAAATTTAATAGAGGTTTGGGTTTTTGGGGTTTTTTTTTGCTAAGTTGTATGTTTCTGGAGTAAACTGAGCATGTGTTAACACAGATCACCTATACCAGTAATGGAAGCAGAACAGTTGGGGTGGGACTGAATGAATGGGGGAAGACCCAGAGCCTGACCCCACAAGTCTGCATTCTCAGAGACAAGACCCACCATGAAACAGTGACGGGACTGGGGAATGTGACAGGGCATAACTCCCAAGGAGCATGGTGGGGGAGGAGGAGGTCCTGCCCAGAAGGAGGGCTGGGGCACATGGGGAACAGAGGTGGACAGAGCAGAGTGTGGACAGCACAGACAGACATGCAGGAGGGAACCCGGGGTTAGACCAAAACAGCAAAGGACGACAGGTCTGGAGGTAGTGCCACTGCCATCGACCTCAGGCCTTCCACGTGCTACTCTTGAGTGTACGTGACATGGTGGGTGCCCAAAGCCAGACTGTTTCTGGAGCCATTGGCCTCAGTTTCTCCTCCAAGCTCTGCAGGACCCTGAGTAGACCAGCAAGCACCTAGCCGGGCACCACCTTGCCATGAGGGTTAGTGGATGGCAGAGTAGGGGTCCCAGTCCCCGTCCCCGAGTCAGGAGTGCTGCTGGTCGCACGTGTGCGCCAGGCTGTACACCTGAAGGGGCTCTCCCTCCAGGCTGCGGGGCCCTTGTCCTCTCACCCCAAGGTGGTCACAGGAATGTTTTATCCCACAGCAATGGCCTTGGAAACGGGCTGCTTCTGCTGTGCGGCTGCAGGCCGGGATCAGGAGCCTCCTTAGGGAGCGGCAGGGCGGCTGGCTGCCGGCTGCACAGATTCATCAGAGATGGTAGGAGCTGAAAAGAGTACTTGTAGCTTGTCTGGATCTTACTTATTGAAGCCAGGCCTCCACCTCTGACAAACCGCAGCTCTGAGAAGGGTGTGGGAGCCGGGACATCTGAAGCCAAGCAGAACCACACCTACAGAGACAGGCTCGGTCCCCACCCTGCCAGCCAGACATGGGACCCAGGGTTCTCGTCACATGGTTCTCATGCACGAAGCCTCACCTCTCCCAGCTGAAAAGCTGTCCCCTGCTCCTGAAAACCTCAGCCAGAAAGATAACTTATTGCCATCAAAATACTGTTTCCTTTTGTTACCTGTGGGGAAGGAGATCGACTCAGTTGGTGAGTGCAGGGTGCAGCCCCCGGGTGCCGTAGGAGGTTTTGGTGTCAGCTGGGTGCTCCAAATAGAAATGCAGAACACGGAACCTTCAGGCTGCTACCGCCTCTTCAGCTCCTGCTCAGAGCAGGAGGTTCTGCACACTCAGGAGTAGAATGTTCTGGAAAGTCAACAGCGAAAAGAGCCCATGACTTGGAACTGAGTGATCTGACCGGTCCTCTCTGAGCCTCAGTTTCCATCCAGAGGGGTGGTGCTCATTCAGGCAGAGCAAATGAGCGGTGACAGCAAGTCCTGCCTCAGTGGTCTCCCATAAACTGTGGCACATGAGAGCATTTTTTTAAAAACAAAAGAATTTGGTTCGGCTTATGTAACTAATACATGTTCGTTGTAGGAAGTTGGAAATAAAGTTTATAGAAGGAAGTCACCTGTTTGTTAGCTCACCACCTACAGCTCACTACTGTTCCTTGGGGTTTTTCCATACATGTTCTTTGTGGGATCTGAGGACAAGCTGTTTTATAACCTGATGTACACGTCAGCTTCCTGGAGCACGTGGGCAGCTCTCTCGCTTGAGCTTCGCTCACTGCCGTTGGTGCCTTCCTGGCAACTCGTGGAGGGAGGTGTCCTGGGTTTGTGACTGACCCTTTCTGTTGTTGGCAGTCCTGACCAGTTCTTCCCTCTTCTAAGTAATTGTGTATCATAATTGTTTCTGTAGGGCAGTGAGTGTTTCCCAAAGGGGCAGGGGGGCAGTCTTGATCCCCATACTGCTGACATCTAGAAGTTGGGGGCTGGTGACAGCCCCCCACAGAGGTGCCCTGCCCAGATGTTAGTGGGGCCACGGCTGTGAAACCAAGCAGCGGGCTCCTTTCCCAGCCCCAGTGGCGGTGACAGGTCTCAACGCTGCCAGTGTTGCCGTTTGGTGTCCTCCACCCAAGACGGTAAATGAATCGAGTGTGTTCCCTCTGTAGTGTGTGGGGGGCATTTCTTAGGCTTCCCATGTTTGACTGTAATTTCAAGGAAAATTAACTCCCCCTGTTTAAAGGTCTGTGGAGCCCAGAAAAAAGGGAAGGTTGTGTGGTCCCGATCGCAGGTCTGTACGCACTGCTGAGCGGAGACCTTGCCCCGGAGAGTTCAGGTAGCTTACAAGAGTGCTGTCCGCACAGGAGGGAAGGAGAGGTCCGAGTGCGGCAGAGGGCAGAGACCCAGGAGTGCAGCCCTGGTGCCCAGCCAGGTGTGGTGGAGCCTGAGGCCGACCCCACAGCAGTGAGCTTGCTTGACCAGGTTCCCGAGGGGCCCAGGTTCTTTAGAGGGCAGGGCTCTACCTTTCCAGTCCCAAGGAGGTGGCTGCAGTGGCGTCACTGCCTGGGAAATGCTGAGCTAAGCCCTGCTACCCTGGGCCTTCCTGGGTGACGTGCCGGGGGGAGTGCCTGGTCTGATGGTCCAGGCAGTGAAGGGGGATGTTGAAATGTCCTATCGGGACGTGAGGTGCCTGCCTGAGAGGCTGCTTTGGTGCTGGTCGCCCACCCCGCGCTGGGGGGCAGAGGCAGCAGGACCAGGAACCTCCTGGCACACAGGCCACCGCTACGCAGCAGAGCCCCTATGGTGCTGACGTGGTGAGACTGACTGGGGAGGGTGCCCCACGGCTCCTGTCCTCCTCCAGGGCCCGGCCTGACCCGGAGTGCACTTTTTGGGATCCGCTAAGCTGTGTGGTCTGACGCAGCCCCACGGTCCGGGGACACAGCTGAGGGAAGGGAGCCCTGCCTGACAGTGCCCCTGGCCTGGCCCTTCATGGCTGCGCAGCCCAGGGCCCAAAGGCTGGGTGCAGAGCACCCCTCCCTGCCAGCCTGGGCACCAAGGGGGCCAGTCCAGCCGCCAGGCGTTGACTCACACAGTCCCTGGCAGAGGCCCCTGGACACGGGCCCGTGTGGGCCCCTCTGAGTGAGCCCAGCCCTCAAGCAGATGCCAGGACCCACTTGCAGCTCCTGCTCTACTGCTGTCCGCCCCCCCCCACCGCCTGCTTGTCCTGCACCGCAGGGCCTGGGTTGACAAGTTGCCCTCGACCCCAGGTAACAAGTACCTGCAGTCTTCAGTTGGTGAGGCCTGCTGGCCCAAGCTTGAGTTGGGGCACTCCAGACCCTTGAGCTGGTGGGGGAGCGGCAGGACAGAGGCGGCCCTGGCCAGCAGGTGGCGGCACAGACTGTCCTCAGGTCTGAGGAATTAAGAGAAGGAACCACAGGGCCCTGGCTGACTCACCAGACCCACTTCTGCTCCCTGAGCCCTGGCCCAGCCCCTCCGGGTGCTCAGCCGTGGCGCCCCCCCCCCCCAGTAAAGGCCCAGCAGGGGCAGTGGCAACTGGGGCGTGGCTGGACAGCCCCAGTCCTCCTCCTGGCTTGGGACCCACTGTGGGAGGCCAAGGCACTGGGGCACCTGAGGTTCCTAAAGAGAAGTTTCCACCCTGGACGGGCAGCTCAGCTGGTTAGAGTGTCGTTCCGATAGGCCAAGGTTGCAGGTTCGATTCCCAGTCAGGGCACATACAAGTGTCAACCAATGAGTGCATCAGTAAGTGGAACAAGGAATTGATGTTTATCTCCCCTCGATTTAAAATCAATAAATAAAACTTATTTTAAAAACCAGTAAAAAAGGGTGGGGGATGGTGCTCCAAGTAGTGGGGAGACTTAAGGGCCCCAGGACTTGCTGGAAGGAGCTGGAGGGTAGGGCCTGGGGCCACGGAAGGGCCAGTCTAGCCTGAGGGGAGAGAATCTAGGAGAGGGTAGGTGTTGGGGAGGGAACCAGGGTGGTGAGGTTGAGATTTATTGGCTCCTGTTCCCCTTCTCACAGCATCTGATTGTGCCCCCACTCTGCAGGGTGGGGCTGAGCAAAGTGCCAGGCTCTACCCACCCCAGACCCAAATGCTCTTGGGTGCTCAGGTTGGGGCTCTGCCACCCTGGAGCTCCTCCCTCTCCTTGTCCCCACCACCCACTGCAGACCTGGAGGGAAGCCAGGCTGACAGGATGGCCTGGTCGAGAGGGGTTCATGGGACAGGACTGGATAGGCCCAGCAGGGTGACTCCCTCCTGGACACTGTTCCATCTTACAGAAAGCAAAGCAGAAAGGGCAGACCAAAACCCTGGTTTATTTCAGCATCAGCAACATCTCAGCCATCACAAAAATAAACTCTACTGAGGGCGACAGAAGTCTCTACAGCGAGGCTAAGGGCTCAGCCGCCAGGCAGCGCCGGGTGCATGGTGGGCACTGCCCGGGCAATAAGTTAGGAAGCAGCAGGGCTGGTGGCCGTGGCAGGTGTGGGCCAGGCCTTCACTTCTGGGCGGGAATGAGGTCATCGATGGCCTGGCCCTGCTCCAGCCGCTGCTCCATCTCAATGAGCAGCTTCACACCGTCCACCACCATCTGCACCAGCTCCACCTCGGAGAACCCCAGGCGGTCTGCGTTGGAGACGTCGAAGACCCCGCCCACAGCAGCGGTATCTACGCCACCTGGGGAGACAACCAGGTAGGCGGGGCGGGGGCGGGGGCGGGGGCCTGCCCCGGGGGAGAGGACCGCCGGCAGACCCTGCCCCACGCACCTGTGCCTCGCTTCTGGAGCCGCAGCCTCTTGAGCACTTCCGGGAACTTCTCGTGCTTGCCCAGGTGGGGCAGCTTGATGTGCACGCCTGCCCGCAGCCCTGTGCCCAGGTTGGACGGGCAGGTGAGGATGTAGCCCAGATGAGGGTTCCACATGAACTCGTAGTTCTTAGACTTGAAGAGTGATTCAATCTGGGGGTGGAGGAGAAGGCATGAGACGCAACAGGAGACACCCCTGCCCCAAGGGACCAGTAGGGACTCAGGAGCCCGCGGCCAGATCCTGTAGTCAGGGGCTTGGCCCTGCCCCCTCCCTGGCACCAAACCCGGCCCTCCTGTGCCAACTCCAGTGGGGGGGTGGCCAGGCCCGACCTGGGTGAGGCCATTGCAGAACCGAGTGAACACTTCCTTCATGTTGCCCCCCTTTTGCATGGAGATGACCCGCAGGTGGTCCTCCTCGTTGATCCACACCAGGAAGGTCTTGTTGTCATTATGCCTGGGGGAGGGGCACAGTGAAGCCTCCTTCCTGGACTGTGGTCTCGGCACATCCCAGAAAAACAGTCCAGGAGGCTCCCTAGGCCTGAGGAACCTCACAAGTCCAGGCAGTGGGGCCAGGGCGCCTCAGAAAGGGTTGAAAAAGCCCTGAGCCGAGCCCGATGCTGCCAGTCACGTCCCTGGGGGTGGGCGCTGAGTGGGGGCAAGGTGCCCACCTGGGAGGGGAGGGCAGGGAGGAGGCTGTAAGCCCTCCCCACCCCCATTGGGAGGCGTCTGCGTCATCCCGCACCTGACAAGAGTCCCGGCGGAGGCGGGGGGCGGGGGTTGGAAAGCGGTGAAAAAAAAACAAGAAGCTCCAGGTCCCCAGAGGGGGCTGCGGGAGAGAGGCTGGCACAATCTGTACCCCACTTCCAAGGCCCGGAGAGGAGAAGCCTCCACCAGCCCAGCCCCTCCGCTCACCTGGGCAGTCAAGGTCACCTGCGAGGAGGCCTGGGCGGCACCAAACGGGCCCCAGCAGCGCGGCCCCTCCCTCTTCCTCCGCGGCGCCGGCGAGGGCAGGACGGGGTTGGGGGGAGGAACCGCGGGAGGGGGCGGGGGCCACGCACCAGATGCCGCGGGCGTCTGGCCAGTCCCGGGCCATGCCCGAGGCCAGCAGCAGGGGCGACACGGGCTTGTCGAAGAGGAAGTGGTCATCGATAAGCTGCTGCTGCTCCGCCTCGGTCATGCTCCTGAGCGCGTAGTACCTGCCGGCCAGGTCGCCCTCCAGGCTCGACAGGGCTGCGGAGAAGCTTGCTCAGGGGGCCGCCGCCGGCACGAGCCCGCCCCCGCCCCACGGGCGCCCAACCCTGCGGGAAGCCCTGTCCACGCGTTCCGGGCGAAGCTCCGAGACGGCGCCCTCGCCGGGCCCCACTACTGTCTGCGCGGGGCGGTACTTCGGCCCCTGGGGCAACCGGACCGCGTTTGCAGACCGGAGCGCGGCGGCGGTTCGGGTGACGGGCAAACACGGCCGGCGAGGGCCCAGCGGCAGCCTGGCCGGCCGACCCCTACCTTCCACGGCGAGCTTCTCGATGGCTCGGCGCTCCCCGCGGCTGCAGTGCGGCGGAAGGCAGAAGCCGCGGATGCTGCGGCCCGTGCGCACCCGCGAACTGAGCACGTAGTTGGGGTCCAGGTCGTCTCCGCCCTACGGGTCGAGCGAGGCTGAGCGCTAGGACCCCCCTCCCAGCCCAACCCGCCAACCGGGCCGCCCCTCACCTGGAGATTGTCAGGGTTGAGGTCAGTCTTGTGCTCGTCACTCGGCTTGTAGCCGCCATGCCGGTCCTCGATGATGGGGTCAAAGAGATCCTTGAACACCTCGTATGACTCCTCGTCACCCGCCACGCAGCCCACGGTCATGATATACGGGTGGCCTGAGGGGGGCGCGGAACGGGGACAGTGACGTCACTGCCAGGCCTGAGCCAGCAGCTGGACACCCGGCAGCTGCGCGCGGAGTAGGGGCGCGGGGACCCTGGCCCGAGGTGCGTTCTGGAGGGCGCCGGACCCCAGCCCCGGGATGTCCTGCGGTAAGGCGCCGGCACCCTGACGCCGGGGCCGGGCTGCGCGTACCCGGGTTGTCCACTCCGGTCTGGATGACGTCGTCCAGCGTAAAGCCACTCGGCGTGCTCTTGGCGCGCAGCTCGGAGTACAGCTCGGGGGTCAGCACCTTGGCCATGTGGTTGTTGTGGCCGCTGAGGTCAGGGAATTCGTCCTCCGCGGGGAAACGCAGCTTCAGCGTGTTGTGGCTGTTGGAGAAGGGCATGGCGGCGGCAGGCTGCGGGACACGCGGGGATCAGCGGGGCTCGGCGCGCTCTGCCTCCCGGGGCCCTGGCCCCCAGGCACCCGAGACGCGGCCAAGGTCAGGGGTCTCCGCCGGTCGCGCGCAGAGGGACAACTGCACTGCCCAAGACCCCCGGCCCCGCCAGCGCACGCGCTCCAGGTGGGGGGGTCCCCGCCGTGCCCAGAGCGCGTGACGCCGCGGTCCCCGCGCCTCCTCTGTGCGCAGCTCCCCCGCCCTGGCGCCCAGCGCGGCCGTCCCGGCCCTCGGGCCCACTCACCCGGCGACCGGGCGTGCAGGGAGCGCTCGTTCCTTTCACAGCTCTGGGAGCGGCGCAGGCGAACAGCGGCCGCTCCGCGCTCCCGAGGCTCTTAAGGGACGCAACGCAGGCCGCCCATTGGCCGCTATTTATAGCCCATTCATTCCATTGGCCTACGCTGCGGGGTGGTGTCGCCCCTTTGTCCGCCGCCGGTCGCCCCAGACCAACCCCCCGTGGCCGCCCACCCTAAGGATCCCCTATCCGGGACCCCGAGCAGTCCGCCTACCCCACCAACCGCCAGCTCCCGGACCCCGAAGTCGGACCCTCAAACCCTTGCACATCCTGGAGTTCCCCCTGACACTGCCACCGGGCGGGAAACTGAGGCAGGAGAGCCACCGGGCACTTAAGGACCCTCGGGCTGTTCTGCATCCTGGCTCCCCTCTTCGCTCCTCCCGCTTGTCCCCAAGGTGGAGGCGGCAAGGGGCCGGGCTAGAGCGTCCTGGGCTGTCGCAGCAGTTACTGACCCCACCCCCTCCTCCCACCCCAGCTGGTTCCCAGCGGCCGACCTTCTTCAAGGTGCCCTCAGGCATCTCCTGGGCGATCTTGGTGCAGAGTGAAAGAGAACCAGAGGCGCAGTCTGGCCGCGGCCCCGCCCCCCCCCCCCCCGGCACCCCGGGCACCCACGGCGCCTTGACCTTGGGCAAGTCGCGGGCAGCTCTGGGGCATCCGAGCCAGAGACCCCCGGGGCCTGCTTCTCCTGGTATTTACAGCGCAGAGAGGCCGCTGGCGAGTGCACCGTCTCAGTCTCCAGACCCCAGCCCTGGGCCCTCTCCCCAGGAGACGCGTTCAGCTTCACCACCCCACCCCCAAAGGCAGTCGGCCCAGACGCTAGCAAAGATGGGAGGAGACACCAACAAACACTAAGCGTGTGTGAGATTTAAAAAACCACTAAAAGTCAGAATCATGCAAATTAAAACAACAATGACTCTACCTTCCACTACCCTCAACACACCCAGATCAGCAAAAATAGGAAAGATTGACACTAGCCAGTCCTGGCTGTGGGTTGGAATGTGAGGAGACAAGCATTCACAACTGTGAATTGCTACATCTTTTTTGGAAAGTAATTTGGCAGGATCTGTTAAAGTTTAAAACGTCCGCACTCCATGACCCCACTATTCCACTTCTAGGAATTCAGCCAATAGAAAGGATTCAGCCTCGTTTCTCTTTGCAGACAGAAAGAGGTGCAGTGGGAAAACACACACGCAAACCAACATGGACGTGACTCGATGCCCATCACTTGGGCACTGGCCAGGGGCAGCAGAGGTAGGGAGCCTGTCCTCAGTGTGGAACATTATACAACCATTTAAAAAGAGCGAGCTGGCCCTGGCCCTGGCCCGTGTGTCTCGGGGCGTTGGAGTGTCGTTTTGCACACCGAAAGGTTGGGGGTTCAAAGACAAAAAAAAAAAAGTGAATCAGAGCTTCTGTGGTTCCCATCCATCATAGGTAGCTCTGTGACTAAAGCAAGAAAGGAGGAACCTCTTAAGTATGTGTGTGTTTAATAAGATCCTCCCTGGGCCTGCGCCATGAGCTCTCCCGGCAGCAGGGTGAACACTGTGCGGCTGATGCGGGGCGGCATGTGGGGGGTGCGGGGGGGGGGGGGTTGCTGGCGGTCAGCAAGCAGCGCAGGGAACAAAACACCAGATGGGAGGAGATGGGTGGGGCTAGGAGTGGGGCAGAGTGAGGGAGCCCAGTGAACTTGGGGAATGGTACATCCCTTCCCTGTCTGTGTGGGCATCAAAGGGTGTCCCTGGCTGTTCCTTTGGTGACTGCAGAGGGGACTCCTGGCTCCTCCCCACCCCCACCCCCCTCACCTTGACGCGCTTTGACCTGTTCCCAGTCAGCATTTTGGGTTTTCTTTCTTCCTCCCCCCTCTGCGCCCCCCCTTCCACATAAAACAAACCATTGTAAAAGGACAAATGGCCCAGGCTGGTCGGACAGCAGGTGTCCTTTAAGCCTGGAATTCCCGCACTCTATGCCCCCTGCAGCCCCTTCCCCCAATTTTAGAAATATCTGCAGCTGCCCTCCCCACCCCCAAAGGCCTGATGGGCTCAAGTTTCTGTTTCTAGAAACCAGAGCTGCTGGCTCCAGGAGGCTGACTTGACTTTCAGACCCCAAGGTGGGGGCGGGGGGGGCACTCAACACTTCCTCTTTGTCTTCAGCCTCTGTGGCTTCTCAGAAGGCTACCCCTCCACCCCCACCCTCAAGCT